>JAPKLW010001742.1:1146-13190 GCA_026898455.1 Plectranthus barbatus | reverse complement strand
GCAGATGTGTTCGACAAGTTTAAGGATGGAGAAGGCGGCTTCAAGGCTGCAGACGTGATGGGAGTCCTGGAGCTTTTCGAGGCGACGCATCTGAGAGTCCGGAACGAAGACATACTCGATGAAGCCAATATATTCAGCCGGAAGTTTCTAGAATCAGCTTTGCCAAGGCTGAAGAATCCTGCAGCTGAGCAAGTCCATCACGCACTGCATGAACACTCAAACCGAAGAGGGCTAACACGTGTGGAGGCGAGGCATTACATCTCCATCTACCCCCACTTTCCCTCTCATCACCAAACCTTGCTCAAGCTTGCTCGCCTGGATTTCAACCTGCTGCAGTCCATGCACAAGAGGGAGTTGAGTGAGCTTTACAGGTACGTAAATGCATGCATGCTTGCTGTAAGAGAGACGATCAATTATACTCCATCGGTCCCGATTATTTGGTCCAGTTTCATCTTGCACGAATGTCAAAAATCATTTATGAATGTATTAAACATTTGAACAAATTTCCTGAATTACCCTTATTTAGTTCAAGGGTATCTTTATAAACTCATAACAATACCAAATTTAGATAGTGGACCATATATATGTGACATACCAAAAAAAGAAATATGGACCAAATAATCGAGACGTACGAAGAGAGTATTACATATGCATGCATGTCGATGCAGGTGGTGGAAAGATCTAAACGTCCCAAGAAATTTCCCATTTGCAAGAGATCGGATGGTGGAAACATACTTCTGGATATTGGGAGTTTATTTTGAACCCAAGTTTGCTTTGGCTAGGAGGATTTTATGCAAGATGCAGGGAATTTTGTCTCTCTTAGATGATATTTTCGACGCATATGCTACTTATGAAGAACTACAACTCTTCATGGAGGGAATCGAAGGGTCAGACCAATCATATATATATATATAATTAATACAATAGCTATATATAGATATATATAAATATATGATACATATATCCATGTGCAAGATGATTAATTCTATTAATTAATCCAATCTCAGGTGGAGCTACACATGTTTGGACAAACTTCCTGCAAGCTGCATGAAGATTCATTACAAGGCAATGTTGGAAGCTTTTGAAGAAGCTGAGGAGCTGTTGACCAAACAGGGAATTACTTCACATCGCCTCACCTATGGAATTGAAGCAGTAATCTATTTATTTAATTATCTACTCAAAATAAAAAATTAATAATATTACAAACACTTTACACATTCCATATATTTAAGATTTTTGTTGGAATATATCATGTGATGAGCAGATGAAAGTCATTGCTCGAAACTTCTTTACTGAGGCTAAATGGAGGGAGGAAAAGTACAAGCCGTCAAGCGAGGAGTACATGCAGGTGGCAACAGCAACTTGTGGATACACTTCACTCACAATCATATCATTTCTTGGGATGGGGGATGTTGTGACAAAACAAGCCTTCGATTTCGTTCTGTCTCAGCCTAATATCATGAGAGCTGCCTTGGTTGTTTGCAGGTTGACTGATGACATCGTCGGCCATGAGGTAATAATTAATTTCTTTTATTTTCTTTCCTTTTTTTTTGTAAATTTGAATATAATAATGATTTTTGGGTCAGTTTGAGAAAGAGAGGGAGCACATACCTTCTGCAGTGGAGTGCTACATGGAAGAACACGAGACAGCTTCGAAAGCAGAAGCCATTGTTGAACTGAAAAATAGGATTGAGGAAGCTTGGAAAGATGCAAACGAGGCTTTCCTCAAACCTACTCAAGTTCCGACAACTCTACTGTATCGAATTCTGAATTACACACGTGTGATTGAGGTGATGTACAGCAGAGGAGACTGGTACACCCACGTTGGTCCAGAGATGCAGAATCTCATCCAACAACTCCTCGTCAACCCCATTCCATGACCATGCATTCCATCCTTTTTAAATAAATCTTTAATAAATAAATGAATAAGATTTACGTTATACCTGCATAAAATATATAAAAGAAGAAGAGTTGGTTATAAAAAAGAAGAAACTTTGAAATGGAAAAAATCTTAAAGGAGCTGGAAAATGGCCGCTTGAAAGGTTGCTGAAATAAGAAATGGATATATAGCTGTTTTTTTCTTCTTCTTCTGTAATTGTTTTCAAGTAATCATCTTTCTCTTAGCTGTGGAAACATCAGTTGGGTTATTGTAATAATTACCCTCAGTAGATCAACTTTATTTATATATATATATATATAGGGATGAGATCATATGATAATAAATAAGTATATTAAAAATAAAAATGAATCTCATTCATTAGATCTAATTATATCAATGACTGATAATTAATCAAGCAACAACTGAAATACAATCAAGCATCATTGTAATCAAGCAACAACTAAAACACAATCAAGCAACATTGTAAAGGTAATCAAGCATCTTTATCATTTTATCACGGGGGGAATTTTTATCACCGGATCTAATCCCTATTATCTTCTTCTATATTACCATGTTACCTCTACATCATCTTTATGTAATACAGTACATTATATCGCATGCAATAGTACATTATTGCCTGCAATATTACATTAATGTAACATAATTATTGCATTACATTATTTATAACAGTTTTGTGCATTATCTTCGTAATGTACCTAATTTGCTTAGATAATGTAATTAGTTTATCTATTTAATGCACCGAAACTTGAGGTAACATGTAATATTTGGGAAGTGGTTACTCATATAATACATATATATATATATATATATATATATATATATATTATACATATACATATGTATAATATATACATATGTATGAGCATGAAAATGACGACAAGAATGCAGCCACTTCATTTTCCGAGAAATTATTTATCTTTTACTGCCATTCAAGTTTTTCCAAAAAAAAATAACTAATCTTTTATAAAAATCCCCGCCTAGGACCGATTAAGTCCCACCTAGACATTAGGCGGTGCTCAACCGAACCGATTACCTTCTAATTCCCGTGTCTAATCGGTTTGACGAGTAATCGATGCCTAGGCACCGCCTAAGCCGCCTAATCCGCCTATACGCCGATTTAGATGGCCGGCCAAGCTCGATACTCGCCACTTCGGTGGCAGACTAAGAATGCTGCATACCGTTTAATCAGTTTGAGCGACCTATTTTTTATATATATATTTTTAAAAATAATTAAAATTTATATAATCTTATTTTTTATTTATTGATAAATATATATTATATATTAAAATTAACTTACTGATTAACTACCGCCTAAAAAAGGCCTAGTCCCCGCCTAGGTGCTAGGTAGGGGTGGGAATAGGCTGGGCTTTGGTCCCGAAGGCCTGGGCCTGCTATAACTTGAAGAGGTCTAAGCCTGACCTGTTATCTATAGTAGGCCTTTTTTTAGGCCTAAGCCTGACTTTTTTGATGAAATAAGCCTGATTTTTAGCCTGTATATTTTATTTTAAAGTTATAAATATATTATGTTATTTCAATAGCAAATACATTTAATAATTTAGATAAATACATTATTTAGTAACAAATGATTTACTCCCTCCGTCCCATTAGAGTAGTCCCATTTCTTTTCGGCACGGAGATTAAGGGTTGTGAGTGTAGTGGAATTAATATTTTATTGGTGAGTGTGAAAAAATTTGCCATTTTAGGAAAATGAGACTAATTTATGGGACAAACAAAAATGGGAAATGGGACTACTTCAATGGGACGGAGGGAGTATTTAACTTATTTTATTATTCATAAATCATAAATAAATTTTTAATTCTAGATAATAAATATATTTAATTGATTATATAATATATGATTATTTTCATAGGCCGGCCTGTTAGGCTTAGTAGGCCTATTTCCGAGCCTGAGCCCGGGCCTGCTTAACTAAATAGGCTTTTTAAATAGCCTAAGCCTGACCTATTTACGAAATTGGCCTGACCTGTGGTAGGCTAGGCCGTAGGCCCCTGTCGGGTAGCCCGGCCTATTCCCACCCCTAGCGCCCGACTAGTGCCTAGCGATTTTTACAACCATGCCTTTTACTGCTTGAAAAGCTTGCAATTTTCTCTTACAGAAATCCTTTTTTATTTAAACATTGTGATCATATGATATGGTAACAAGGAGAAGGTGGAAAAGGTAAATGGCTACGAAGCGAAGCGAGAAAGTCATGGTAGGTCAGGGATACGGGGGCGAAGACTCCACATTATGATACGGGGTATCAATTATACTGCCGTGAATAATAAAATCTTTTGCTCTTCTTCTGTGGACATAGACAATTGTCAAACTACATAAATTTTGTGTGTGTTTGTGTGTGTGTGTTTTTTTTAAAAAAATTTCTCGTTCCTAATCTATGATATATATAGCCAATGGATCACAATACATTCCCTCGAAAGTTAAATGATCAAAATGGGAATTAACAAAGTCCAATTAATCCACTTGAGAGTGAAGTATGGACCACATTAATATGTATAGTTTGAAAAATCTTCAAATCAACCCAGTCAAATTATTTTTAAATGATTTGATTCATTTGATGACGATTTGTTATATCAATTCAACAAATTGAAAATGGAGCATTTTCTATTTTTGAAAAAAAAATTTATTTTTTGAAAACAAATAATTATTAAATAATTTTGGGATCACACAAGTGTGGATTATTAATAATGTGAAGAAGCCATATTCTATAATATTATTATCAAAAGAAGCTCATAAAAATATTTAATAAAGCATAAGTGTTATTGTTCAATATAATATGTTAATGCTTACATAGTTGACAAAACTTGAAATAAAAAAGTAATTTATACAATATTGACGTTAATAAATAATAATAGGATAAATAAAACATACATTTAAATATTGTGAGAAACATTGATTATACAATATTATAATTTAAATAGTATTATAAAAATGGTTCAAATAGCCAAAATGGCCGATTTTCTACCACAAAGCGTCGGCCAAATCAAATTATAGTTAATAAAAATGGTTCAGCTCGACAAAAATTATTAATCATCAAACTGATCGAATTATCATACTTCGGCCAGCTTGATCAATTTCGGCTAAACCGTATTCAACCCGAGTTCAAAATGCTAAAACCACTGGCATTCCTAACATGAATAAAAAATGTGTATGTACTCTTTTTTTTACAAGATTGAAGCATCAAATACAGGGTTGAATATTACTAGGAAATAATTCTTGTAGGAGTAGAAAATGGAATAAGACATAGTTATAGGCTTATAGCAGCCAATGCGTTTGGATACAAGTGGGAATTTGTGCGCCACTTGATGAATCAAAGAGCCAAATTGTTGGCTCAAACCAAAGAGAAGTGACAATCAAACACACAGAGACAAGTACACTTGGTGGGGGAGTTGTCTCTCTCTCTCTTCATTTTTAATTATTGAAGCAAGTAAAAGAGGCAGACACATTAGAGATGGAGGGGTTCCAAATTTTGAAACTACAAGAAGCCTTGCAAAAAAGATAATAGCAAAAGACAATAAGCAAGCCTTTGTGAGTTTAATCTTGATCATAAATTATGAATTTTAGTTTTGTTAGAAATGATTATAAATTATACTTTTACCGAGTTGATTTCTCTTAAATGGTCAATGATCAAACCTTTTGTTGGGAAATTTGGCTAAGTTTCCCTTCCCCAGTAGATACTTGCTTAGATTCTAGTTTGGTGTTTTGGTGGATCAAATCCTAAGTCCAACCAGCGTCAGTTTGTCTCTAGAATAGCTCTAGTCTCAAATGTAAAGTCCTGTATAGGTATTTTGAGTTGTAAGTCGCAGCTGATCAAGACTCATGCTGGCTACTGTTCACCAGCATGAGATGTGCTTACCAGTTGAGAGAAGTCTCACCAGCAAGCGGCTGACGAAGACTCATGCTGACACTGTTCATCAGCATAGAGTTGAGCTATCGACTGGCTACTGTTCACCAGTGGGAAGATTTCATCAGCAGGAGGCTGACAGATCTACCAGCAGAATATGTGTTCTGGCTGACACTATTCACCAGCGGTGAAGCCACCAGTCACGGGAGATTCCAAGAGATAACATCAGACGAATTGGTAGACCTTGATTGTGCTAAGGAAAGTCACCAGCAGAGACTGCCAGCACAAGATCACCAGTATGATCTACCAGTCGGAGGTTATCAGCAGAATTGAAGATTCGCTCTCCCGAAGACTTAGAGACAAAAAGAAGATTCGTCTGAGGAAGTAACTGACAGTGTATGACTTTAAGGAGGATACCTTAAAGTCTATCAGTTCAAGACACCAGTTCCGATTCCTCGTACTGACGAATAGAGTCGTTCTGACACAAAGAGATCTGTGTCAGATAAAGCGATCAAAGGTATGGCGCTTTCCGGAAATTCCTACCTGCCGCCTGCAGAAGGACATGCGAGGACAGAGACTTTTCCGGATGTGTCCAAACGGCTAGTATTTGAATCTGAATCTCACGTCTATAAATACGTGAGATCCAACAGCATTCAATACTCTTGACACTCTTAGCTACTCTTGCCCACTCTTAACACTCTTGACCTACCGAAAGCTCAAACGCATTCATATCAGCGAACAAGCAGTCTTTCGAGGCTTTTCTTAAAGCTTATCCGTGTGTTGATTTATTCAAACACGAGACTCCAAGCTTCTAGCTTGTGAGTTATTGATCTCATTTGGTGTTCTTTCTCATTCCGAGGAAGAACATAGCAGCTCTTGAGCCAGCCAGCTCCAGAGTTATTACGGGCAGTTTTGCCGCCAGCAAGAGTCAAGTTCTTGGGAGAACTAAACACCCACGTCGTCAGTGGTACCGGTGGAGGTTGAAGTGACGTGCTCGCACTCCATCCAGCTGACAAGAGTTGAAGAAGGACAAGGACCGGGAGCGGTTGATCCAGTGAACTGGTAGACGAGGCATCTACCAGCTGGAAATAGATCGTAGGATATCTTGTACCGGATTACTCTCTTTAGTGAATTTCCAGTGCTTCGACTGGAGAGTGGACGTAGATCAGTTGATCGAACCACTATAAAATATCCTTGTTATTTACTGCTTTCAGCATTTACTTACTGATTTAAAACCCAGCACCCAAGTGCTGGAGTATAACTGAAACCAGTTTATAACTGTGCAAACTCGACTCTAAACTTTTCTAAGTCCTGAGTCATCAGCTGACCAGCCAGTTGCCAGTCAGCTGAATACTCAGTTGCCAGTTGACTTACCAGCTGACAAGGTCCCAGTCAGCTGTGTAACCAGCAGAGTGCAAGAAACGAACTTACGTATTTTCCGCTGCCAAAGTATACCCTGATATCCGGGACCAACACCTTTATACTTCTAAATAATAGGGGCGGCAATCTCCGACCTGACACGACAACCCGATACGAACCTAACACGAGTTGGGTCAACCCATTTAATTTTTGGGTCAATTTCGGGCCGAACCCGCGGACCCAATTAATTTTCATGTCGGATTTGGGTTGACCCGCAAAACGCATTTGACTCGAAATAAATTAATTTTGTTATATAATTATATAATAATTATACAATTTTCGTGTCATCGTCGAGTTTTTTCGTGTTTACATGTCATTTTTGTGTTAACAAGTCATGTTGTATAATAGGTTAAATTTTTCATTATAATTAAACGGATTATTCGGGTCACTTTTAGGTTGACATGATAATAAACAGGGTGGGTTCAGGTTGAATTTTCTGACCCAAAAAATAAATGAGTTGGGTTCGAGTTGACGTATCGCGTGTTACTAGCAGGTCACAACCCAACCTACCAACGAGAACCCGTCCCATTTTGCTAACCAGAACCCGACCCATTTGCCAGCCCTAGTAAATAATATGCTTCATTGAAATTTGAAATCCCAATGAAGTGTGACTTAGCATAATTTATTCTTTATTTTGAGATGAGACTTAATTGTGATTGAGAATTTGAACATGGTTTATTCAATGGTCTAAATTGGCAGTTTTTAAATAATTGGACAAGATACAATAGAAATGAGTTAGGTTGGGCTTTTTTTTGGGTTATATACCTCAAATTTTCTTTTAAATAGGTCATTTTTCTTGTAGATTTATCCAAGTTATAATTATGCCCAACCCTTATTAATCCTACAAGTTGAGGCTCAAAAACACGAAATTAAATCAAGTATGAAATTCAATGTTTGAGTCTTACGAGGAAATTCAAAGTTTGGAGCTGATAAAAGATGGAGAATTATTTGGTGATTAATCTCATGTTAGAATTACTATTGTTAATAATTATAATTGTATTCTAAACAACAATAATTAGTTGAAACAAATATTGTTGGCATTTTGTTCGACAAACTAGTGACTCAATTATAAATTCCAACGGTGGCGTGCAAAAAAAATAATAAAAAAAATTAATTGATATAATATTGCAAGAAATTATGTAAGTTGAATTCTATTTAAAATAAATATAATATATATTGATGTTCTTTAGGGTAGTTACAAAATGTTGAGATTGAGCAAAAATATGAGAATATACCATAAGATTTTTGTTGATAAATCAAATCAATGGCATAAATGGAAGTGATGGCATAATTTATTATTGATTTGAGACTTAACTTAATCTTTGATGGAGAATTTGAACATAAATTTATTAAGGGCATAAATTGACAATTTTTTTTTTAAATTTTACATTAATTAAACACACATATCTTACATGTCCCTAAGCTCGAATCATGACCTTTCGGTCATAGATAGAGTGCTTTTACCACTCCACCTCGAACAAGGAACTAAATTGACAGTTTTTAAATAAGTGGATATGATACCAAACGAAATGAGTTAGGTTGGGCTCCTTTTTAGGGTATAGGCCTCAATCATTTTAAATGGGCTCTTGTTCTTTTAGATTCATCCAAGTTAAAATCAGGCCCAGCCCTTTAAGTAGTGTTTTATAGATTAATACAAAAAAAAGAAAAAGAAAAAAAAGTCTTCCACCTTGGGTCTAGTAGTAATCGTGTCATATCGGTGACTAAGAAATAGGTTTGAACATGAGTCAAGCCAGCTCACAATTTTTTCGGAATCGGCTCGAAAAATATCCAAATTTAACTCGATACTAATAAAGTCGAGCTCGAGATTTAAGATATTCGATTCGATACGCTCTCAAGCCTTATCGTGCTCGTTCTTAAATCAAACCCGAGTAAAATTTGAGTTCGAGTTAGTCAAATTTTTATTATTTAATACTACGTAATTTAAATTTCTTATTAAAATTTAAAATAATTCAAAACAATTGAGCTTGATCGAGCGCAATCGAGCTTGAAGAATTTTCGAGTTGAGTTCAAGCTCGAGCCTGGTGTTGGGAAAATATTCCTGAAATATCCTTAGGAGTACAATGTAAAAGGTTTTGTTGGATCAAACCTTAGTAGATGGTCGATCATTGCTGAACCTTAGCATAGCTTAACAACTCATGTAATGTCCTGTATAGGGTAAACATCGAGTTGTAATAGAAAAGGTTACTTGGAAGAATCTCAGAAGACATCAGAAAAGCTAAAAATGAAGAAAGCTAGTGATAGCAGAATGCTGAGGAGTCATCATTTGATAACACGTCACAGACTGCTAAAGGTGTTAGCAATCCGAAGTCAAAGTAGCAGAAGAGCATTTGTTGCGCATCAAGTCCAGTAGTATGCTGAAAGACATCCAGCATCCCGTTCCAGCAGAGGCACAGCAAAGCAAATCTGAACAACTGCTACACCGCCATTCTGACCAACACGCGAAGATTAGACCTGTCAGAAGTAGGACGGAAAAGCCTGCACGGAGACATAAAAGTTGGTAAAAAGCTTCCTGCATTTAAGTAGAAAGATCCGTTGTGTCTAAATGGATCTGCCGACTCAAACTTCGAGAAAACAACTATAAAAGGCAAGTCAAAGGAAGATGCAGGAGCTGCTCACTCTCAAACGCAAACACACGTACGAAAGTTTCCAAAAAGAGACAAAAAGCCCTAAGAGCAGTTCAGTTGAAAGGCATACTACAGAGTTATCAAAAAGCCTTCAACACCTTGAGTGTCTCACTACATCTGACACTCATCTGAGAGATTCTTGAAGTGATTCAAGAATCTTCAATCATTGGGATCACTTTCATTATAGAAAGTATCTAGCAATCAATTTCTCGAAAGGGAATTGATTAGAACGGGCACTGAAGCGAGAACGAAGGATAGTTCGGAAGGAACTCTAAACTCTTCCACAGGTGGTAAAAGCGAGTTTTACGAAGGTGCGCCCTTGACTCAGCCGGAGCCACACCTGAAAGGTTCGGAGTATCGGAAGATAGCCGTGGAGCAGACAGACCAAACGTCGGCTGCGTGCTTTACAGGAAAGGCAACTCTTTGTACACCATATACTTTCTTAGTGAAATTCTTAGCGTTTCGGCTAAGGAGTGGACGTAGATCATTTGATCGAACCACTATAAATCTTGTGTTCTCTTGTTGATTACTGTTTTATTACTTTTGTGCTACTACGACTTAACCTAGCAACGGAGTTGCTAGAGTATAACTGCTAAAAGTAACTTAAGCAAACTTGAACATAAACTCTAAATTAAGAAAAATCCAAATACAAGTAATTTATTTCGCTGCATTTCGTGTGTATATCTTATTGTTACCACGACGACTCTGATCTCGGGAACCAACACCTGACCATACTCGATTCGGCTCGTGATTACTCTTACCAATAAATTATGAGTATAAGATACTATAGAAACATCCAAGTATGCCAGAGTTTAAAATTAATGCAATCTATTAAAACAAATGGAAAAATGGCTATTAATAAAAATAATTTTTTTAAGACATTGCAAGAAAAACTAAGGGGTTCGTGGACAATTACGACTATCGAATTGATTATGCAATTAAAATTTCCACTGTCCTTAATTATTAACACAATAAACGAGTTGAATTACTAAATTATGTAAAATTTATTTAATGAGATTGGTTAATTCGATTAATGAATAAATTTGTTAGATAAACTTATTTAAAATAAAAAATTAGTTTTATAAAATCTATATAGTATTTAATTATATGTATTTATTTTATTTTTTTTATTATAAGAAAATTATAAATTTTACTAAATATAAACCACAAATCTTTCGCGTGAGGATAGTTCTAGGACCTTAGTTTTCTCATTTTATTTCAGTCTGATTTTCTTTGCAGTTTATGTTGAATGTCCGACATCGATCATAGACCAAGGCATATACCACTATATAATAGTGGAAGTCCCCTCTCCTTACAAGCCGGTTTTGTAGGGAAAAATGAGGATCTTTATATGGTATCAGAGTCAGGTTCGATTCGATGTGAGACTTAATTTGTCCTATGATAGGACTTGATGTATCCCGATAATGGGACTTGTGGTTTATCCCAATAATGGGATCCCCGTGAAGTTCCACGCGGTGTGAGAGGGGGGTGTGTTGAATGTCCCACATCGACCATAGACCTAGGCATATACCACTATATAATAGTGGAGGTCCCCTCTCCTTAAAAGCCGGTTTTGTAGGGAGAAGTGGGGCTCTTTACAGTTTATCACTATTGATTCAAACTTTTTTTTTTCTTTCTAATTTTATAGATAGTAGTAAAATTATATGTGATTTAGTGTTTGATTGTATTTCGAATTCGCAATCTTTTTAATAATTTATTGTTTGTCATTTACAATAATCTATCTAGACGTATATTTGCATAATACCCTATTGCAAGACATGCTAGATTGGCTGACTTTTTTAAAATTATATATAAAGATAAGAAGGTGTCTAAATATTTAATTTCCAATTAGTTTTTAGGGCTACAAATAGGAATAATGGCTAGAAATAAAGTACTTTTTTTTTCGAAGTAAAACTAATTGTTGCTTGGAAATTAGGATTATCTATTGATTATCGCCGAAATAAAAATCTTAAATTGGCCTTAATTAATTTATTTAAGAATTGAACTACTCAATCAAAGTCTTAAAGATCTTTTATTTAGTCGAGTAATTATTAGGGTGGTTGTAACAATGAATTTACAAATCCAACTTCAACACTGCCACTTCAGTGTCACATCAAAATTTAAAATTTTCAGCTTTTTTAAATTTATTACCATTACAATAAACTTATATCACCAACTTCAACATGGCCCCATATACATTCACTATAATATATAATAATATTTT
>JAPKLW010001741.1:87723-156594 GCA_026898455.1 Plectranthus barbatus | reverse complement strand
GTCTTAGCATGCTGGGAAAAATAGGGGGAGGAAGTACGGGACCCCTCAGGGTCGGCTACGGGGGATTTACCAACAGTGTAATCGTAATTAGGATGCCTCCCGAGGGAGATGAACAATCGTATGCTAACTGGTAGCGGGAAGCCGATTTACAAACGCAGAAACCCCAAGATTTTCTAATGGAAATGCTACCGCCCACTTTCCCGGGCATTTCGGATGTATCTCATGTTATTATGTTTAATGTTTTCCGTCTTATCATCAAACTTTCTTATCCTTGTGGAAAATTGTGTACATGGGCCAATGCCAAGTATTGTAGGGAATACTATCTCGTAAAAGACTGTTATCCCTATATTGTGGGACAACCTACCTTGTTAATATATGTATCTGTCAATTGTTGTTTCTTATCATAATCCTGAAAAGGATTTTTCGATACGCATCGTGCGTATTTAGGGTCCTGAATACCCTTTTAACGACTATTTACTTTGCAGAATGCCGCCCAGAGAAGCCACTGTAAGAGGCCGAGGCCGTGGACGAGGCCGAGGAAGAGGCCGATGATGAGGTCGTGAGAGAGGCCAACCACACGACAATCCAAATGAACCACATCTAGAACAAGGCAATTGACCGCATCCCAAACAATACTTGGAGTATTACCAAGAAGGGGCGTAAGTGCCTCCGGTTAAACCCAGATGAATCGGGGAGATTTTCACCCGACAGAATCCTCCACCGTTAGACGAAACCGAGGACCTGTCAAAAGTTGAAACATGGATCAAATCCATGGAGCGAATTTTCAGAATTCTCAACTGCACTGACCAGGAGAACGTCCAGTGCGTTTCCTTCCAGTTGACAGATGAAGCTGAACACTGGTGATAGGATTCTTATGCGCCGTAGCAGACCATAGAAGTATTACCTTTGTAATTGCGTTATATTCGCTACTCTAAGATTTAAATTGCGCAACTTATTATTATTATGACTTGTATTTTGCCTAACCTTCTAACTCTTTTGACTTTACCTATTCGCAGATGGCCAAACGTATCTTCACATGCCGCAAATCACTATCCCGTAATACCTCAGGGGAAAGACAGATTAGTTACTTTCGAAGTTACGAAATCTGCCGCAGGGACACACTGAGCCGCTTCTTCACCAATTTCCACAAACTTCCTAGACGATTCACCGGCTGACGAATAAGTTCTTGAAGGGTTTATTTCCCTCATTCGCCGCCAGTGCGCGACTTTTAACAACCCGTCTCAAACTGATAATGATGAAGCAGGATCCTCCTGCACCTTCTTCGATGTGTCCGATCGAGAAGTCAAGGAAGAGGTCCCCGAAGAGGATTCCTTATATGGGCCTAGCGATGAGGACCTGCTTATCCTGACTAAGACGACTCTAAGGATTCCCAGAATCCCAACCTGGACCGTTCGATACCAGCAACTTAGAGGAGGCAAATGCACGATAGGTTCGGAAGCCAGTACGTTGACTCCAAGGAAGAAGAAAAGTCTGATGATGAGGCTGATAATGAGGAAAGTGACGAGGACAGTGAAGTGGCGGAAGAAGAAGACGAGGACGAGGATGATCAGGTCGTACCTGAGCAGGATATGCCCCCACCGAATTGAGTTGCTCAGCCTAATGATGACTGGATAGCTGCAAATTGGTCGCAGCGGTGGCAACAAGAGAAGGGAGATGAGCTATGGAATGTCGTAGATGACGACGCCGAAGAGGACCCTGAGGAGAATGTCTCTTCCCCAAAGAATGTTTACTACTCCAATGTCAGAATGTGCGATTCGTCGGACGACGACTACTGATCACCAATCATGTCTGGTTTAGATGCATATATATGAAGTAATTGTTAGTGTTTAATTCCTAATTGTAATGTTAGAACTTCGATTTTTTATGTTTAGGGCACCTTCTTGGGCCTATTTATTACTAATCAAATGTAATAGTTGCTAGGAGGCTGTAAAAGACGTTATTCCTCCTTCGGGAGAAGAACGTACATATGAACTAATTTGGTAGCCAGGGGAAGCCCAATTTTCTATGTCGGCAACCCCGTTTCAATGAAAAGTGCTACCTGCCCACTTTCCGAGCTTCAGATGTATCTCTTATTGTTATGTTTGAAAATTTATGTTTTGATATCAAATTTTCTTATCTTTGTGACAATTTGCGTAAACTCGGTCATTGTCAAGTACTGTAGCGAAGACTGTCTCTTAAAAACTGATAACCCTAAATTGTGGTACAACCTACCTTCTTATGTTTATCTATCATTGTTGTCATTCATACGATCCTAAAGAGATTTATTTAACAAATTGTGCATACCTTGAGTTGAATGCCCCATTGAATGATCATTTATTTTGCAGAATGCCACCTAGAGAAGCCCCTGCTAGAGGTTGAGACCGAGGAAGAGGCTGAGGACGAGGCCGTGGAAGAGGCCAACCCCCAATAAACCTAGAAAGGCAATACCAGAATCAAAATGAAGGACCCCAACTAAAACATAACTGGGGGCCTATAACGAAGAAATCCAAGCACCACCCATCGAACCCAGAAGAATCGGGGAAATCTTTACCCAACAAAACCCACCTCTACTTGATGGAACCGAAGACCCGCAAAAGATAAAACGTGGATAAAGTTCATGGAAAGGATCTTATGGATACTTGACTGCACTAACTGAGAGAAGGTCCAGTGCATCTTCTTCCAACTACTTGACAAAGCCGAACATTATTGGTATGCCCATCGGAAGATGCTCACCCCTAAGCGAGAAGATGCCCTAACTTGGGATTACTTCAAAGAGGAATTGTACACCAAGTACATTCCCCTAAATTATCTGGTTCAGAAGCAGGCAAAATTCCACTGCCTAGTGCAAGGAGAAACGCCCGAGACTGAATACTTGCGAATGTTCAATAGCCTATCGAGGTATGCACCGGACGCGGTGAACACCGAGCAGAAGAAAGCTCTTCAGTTCATGTCTGGACTAAGAACATATATCCAAGCTTCTATTTCTTGCCTAACTGAATTAGACTACAACGAGCCTTGAACATTGAAGCATCACTAAAAAATGGACTACGAGCTACTCTCGTGGCCAACAAACCTGAAGCAACCACTGGAACAAGAATAAAAAGGAATTGAGAAGATATTCCGCAGACTTCGGTAGCCGGACAGAGGAGAGACTGAAAACCAGAGGAACTACCAAAATCAAGGGACAACCGCTGGGGCAACTTTGTCGTCAGACGCTGCAGCCGTTGTGGAAGAGACCACCTTGGAGATTGCACTGTACTTCGCGCCAATTGCTACAACTGTGGGAAGATGATACACTACTCGTCACAATGTTGCCAGTGCAACAATCATCAAGATCTTAGAAACCAGCGCCAAGGCAACCAAAGCAACACTCAACTATGCGCACTACAAGTCTAACACGACAACCCCAAAACTCCAGCAGTCAAGGAATTCAAGCAAAGCCGATTCAGCAGGTGCCCCAGCAACCGCAACAGCAACAATAGCCACCTCTGCAACAAAACTAAAATCAGCCAGCTCAATAGGCAGCACGTTAGGGAAGGGCGTACACTCTCGAACAACCAAAGGAGAAGGAAGACAAAAAAACTTGACAAGTATGTGATTAATAAACCAATAGCCGGTTATTGTGCTTTTTGATACTTGAGCATGACATTCATTCATGTCTAAAGACTGTATTCTGAACCTAGGACTTAGCACCGAGAGAACTAAGAAAAATTTGTGTGTAGTTACCCTAACTAGTGGATCATCTCTCTCGAACCGTATTTGTCCGACCTTAGAAATCTCTTTGGGAGCATGCATTTTGAAAGCCAATGGTTTGAACATCCTACAAATGAGAGACATGTACGTAATATTGGGGATGGATTTGTTGGAAGAAAACAATGCTACCATCCTATGTAAACGTACGATTGTGTCTTTTGAACAGTTTAAGAGAGAGCCAGTGTACTTGCACAGAGTTCGGAAAGGAACAAGGATTCCCCTAATTTCCCCCATGCAAGCTTACCAATTGGCCAACATAAAGGATAGTCTAGCTTTCCTTGTGTATCTAAATGAGGATGATAAGAAAGATATAACTGTCAGCGATGTTGAAGTCATAAAGGAAATCGAAGATGTTTTCCCGATAAGTTACTTGGATTGCCGCCAGATAGGCAATTGGAATTTATTACCGATCTTGAACCAGGTGCATCTCCTATCTCAAAATCTCTGTATAGAATGGCCACTAAGTAACTACAAGAGTTAAAAGTGCATTTCCAGAATTGCAAGATCTGAGATTCATACGACCCAGTGCATCGCCTTCGGGAGCGCCTGTTCTTTTTGTGAAGAATAAAGATGGATCTATGCGTATGTGCATTGACTACAGAGAATTGAATAAACTCACCTTGAAGAACAAGTATCCACTCCCAAGAATCGATGATCTCATTTATCAACTCAAGGGAGCGAAGGTCTTTACGAAGATTGACCTCAGGTCTGGATACCATCAGCTTAAGATTTGTTCAATGTATATTCCAAAGATCACATTTCAAACAAGATATGGCCACTACAAGTTTGTGGTAAGGCTTTTGGATTGACAAACACGCCAATAGTATTCACGGACCTTATAAATCGCATGTTTCATCCATATCTTGATAATTTTGTCCTAGTCTTCATAGGTAAAATTCTTGTTTACTCTAAGAGCGAAGAAGAACATCAAGAACATCTGAGAACAGTCTTGAGAACCCTACGAAAGGAGAGACTATATGCCAAATTCAGTAAGTGCGAATTCTGGCTCATGGAAGTGATGTTCCTAGGAGACATAGTATCCATAGATGGAATTAATATGGACCCAGCTAAGATACAAGCTGTGAAGGAGTGGAAAGCTCCTAAAACACTGAATGAAGTTCTTAGTTTTCTTAGGCTGGCAGGATATTATCGCAAATTCATTGAACGATTTTCCAAAATCACTAGACCAATGACGCAACTTTTGAGGAAAGGAATAAAGTATACGTGGACTATAGAGTGTGAAGCGAGTTTCCAATGCTTGAAGGAACTCTTAACCATAGCCCTAGTTTTGGCAGTACCAGAAGCAGACAAAGACTACTAGTTGTATACTGACGCATCCACGAATGATCTAGGTTGTGCTTTGATGCAAGAAGGCAAGGTGATTGCGTATGCATCACGTCAATTGAGGATGCATGAATTAAATTATCCAACCTATGATCTGGAATTAGCAGTTATTGTCCATGTATTAAAGATTTTGAGACATCTTCTCTACAAATCTAGATGTGCAATCTTCACTAACCACAAAAGCCTCCAGTACTTATTTGAGCAAAATGATCTGAATATGAGGCAAAGAAGGTGGTTAGATTTAGTGAAAGATTATGACTTGATCATTAATTACCATCCTGGTAAAGCTAAGTTAGTAGTTGATGCGTTGACCAAAAAGGCTCCAGCCAAAGCTTGTGTTGTGATAACGCAAGAGAATGAATTTATTAAAGATTTAGAGAGGCTGAATCTTGAGGTGATTCCACCACCAGAAATGGTGAGCATAAGAATAGTAGCCTTATTGGCAAGTCCTGATCTAAGGACAAGAATTTTGGAAGCAAAAAGAAAATATGATGATTTGGAAAGTATACGACTGCAAATCTGAGAAAAGAAAGTAGCAAATTTTCAAGAAGCTTCCGATAATGCTATCATGTACGATGAATGATTGTGTGTGCCAAAAGGTGATGATTTGAAAGAAGAAATAATGAGGGAAGCACACGAAAACCTGTACACTTCCCATCCTGGAAGTACTAAGATGTACCAAACCTTAAAGTCAAAATTTTGGTGGGAAGGTATTAAAAGAGACATAGCCCTATTCGTGAAACGATGTTTGGCATGTCAACAAGTGAAAGCATTGCATCAAAGGCCATATGGAAATTTACAGCCGCTTGACATCCTTCAGTGGAAATGGGATGCAATAGCAAAGGATTTTGTGACCGGTCTACCCAAGTCCTAATGAGGGAGTACCGCCATTTGGTTGATTGAAGACCGTTTGACCAAAAGCTCACATTTTCTACCAATTCAGATCACTTATGGATCAGATAAGTTGGCCCAACTTTATGTCAAGGAAATCATAAGACTGCATGGAGTGCTAACAACAATTTCATATGATAGAGATGCAAAGTTTACATACCATTTTTGGACTAGTTTGCAAAAAGAGATTGGAACTCGATTGAACTTCAGCACTGCTTTTCACCCCCAAACAGATGGTCAAACTGAGAGAACCATACAGACTTTGGAGGATATGCTCAAATAGTTGTTCTCAACCGAGGGGTGAAGTGGGAAGCCATTCTACCATTGATCGAATTTGCGTACAACAACAACTTTCAAACCACAATTGGAATGGCCCTGTATGAAGCACTTTACAGAAGAAAATGAAAATCTCCCTTGTATTGGGATGAAATTGAAAAACAAAAAATCTTATGACCCGATTCAGTCGCAGAAATGATAGAAATTGTCCAATAAATCCGTGCCACGATTAAAAAAGCCCAAGATTGACAAAAGTCCTACGCTGATAAAAGACGAACTGAATTGACTTTCGAAGTTAGAGTAAAGGTGTTCTTGAAGATATCGCTATCTAAAGGAATCATTCGTTTTGGAGCTAGAGGTAAACTTAGACCTAGATATATTGGTCCTTACGAGATCTTAGAAAGAATTGGAGCCATAGCGTATCATTTGGCTTTGCCACTCAGTTTCAGGAATATTCATAATGTATTTCACATGTCGCAAGTGCGGAAGTACATATTCGATCCAAGACACATTATTAATCAAGATGAAGTTCAGCTCCAGCTAGATTTGACTTACGAAGAAGGACCTGAAGCAATCATGGATTTTAAAACTCAAGAGCTCCGCAACAAAAAGATCAACCTTGTCAAAGTCTTTTAGAAGCATCACGACATTAAAGAAGCGACGTGGGAACTTGAAGATAAAATGAAAGAGAAATACCCAAAACTCTTCTTGTAATGTGTGAAATTCGGGACGAAATTTTTTGTTGTGGGGGAGGATGTAACACCCCTCGTTAAATTTAAATGTATTTATCGAAATTTCGAAATTTATATTTTTTTACCTAATTTAATTCGAGGTTTTCGAATCAATTTTAATCTGGGAATAATTATTTAGCATTATTCCTTGCCAAACTTATTTATATTGAAAGGAATTAATTAGTGATGGGTTGATTTAATTTAATTTATACCGATTTGACAACCCGGCATTCTCGTATCGGAATAATATCGATCGATAAATTCCATGGATCGATAAAATATCATGGTCTCCCATGTAATGACGCGAAGAGATGTGGAGTTGACGTGAGGTGATGTTAAAGTGACCGATGCGATAAGCGAATTACAACCACTTTAACGTTTTTACTTTTGGTAATATCAAAATTACCCTCACCTCCCTTCTATAAATAGAAGCTTCCCCCTCACTCCATCATTTTCACTCTCTCAAATTCTCTCACCCACTTTTTCCGGCAACTAACTCCGGCGAATCTCTGGTGAGGTGTTTTTAGAGGTAAAATATACATTTTTGGACTCCTCTTACGTCGTTCTTTCCATTTACAACACTCTTTTCTTAATTTTTGAAATCAAGCTAGGAAGTTGTTTATCAAACTCTCAAAGTTCTACCAACGTCAAGGAGGAATAAATTGAACCCCTCGCTAGTTATATCTATAGATTGAACATGTTTAATATTTTTGCCATAGTTGAAAATGTTATGATCTAGGAGATTATTCTTGAGTTTATAAGTACATATGCATGTTAAGAATGTTATATATATCGAGCCTAGAAACCACATGTTTGCCTAGGAATCGAGTTGTGATCATTCTGGATTAATTTTTAGATTTTTGCTCCCTGTTTAAATGTTGAGCCTATAATTTGATTCCACTTTGATTTGATGTTTTTTATGCTCGGAATATAGTCTAGACTTGTTACACTTGTTTAGAAACCATTTCGTGTAGTTAGAAATCGATTTGACGAGCCTGGATAATCGTTGAGCCGAAAACAACATTTTTCCGCCAAAGCCAACTAGCCTCGATTTTGATCGATACTAGTCCGTGTTGGTTGACGTGGTCGTTAGTCTTTCCGATGACCATCCATATCAGTCAACATTGATTCCATATCGGTCGACACATTGTGTGTCAATCCACACAACCTTATTTTGGTCAACATTTTGTACGTCAGTTGATTTCCTCTGTTTCAGTCGACCTGAATTAATTTCTTAATAAAATAATTATATCGGTCGACATGAGTTGCATATCTGTCGACATACGTATGTCGATCGGCACCGTCTTATTTCAGTCAATGTGACCATGTCGATCGACACACTTGGTGTCAATCGACATCGACGACATTTTTCCGAATTTCATATTTTTTCTTTGATTTATTCAAACCAAATTGCTATTTTATTCGATATCCCTTATATCAATCGTCATAGGAAGATATTTTTCATCTACCATGATATTTCTAAAGATCTTTTCGATTCAAACTAACTTCGATTGTTTAACCTGAACACTTGTAACTCAAGCTTTCTTTGAAGTCGATTGTTAAATCAAACTTGTTAAACCTTGATCTTCAAAATTTTATTGAAACTCGATCCGTGTCTGAGATCTAAAAACCTTCTCGATTACTTACTTTGAAACCTATTGATAAGTTCTAAAACCCTCAATCAATTACACATCAATTCATAATTGACTGCGTAACTTCTTTCAATCACAATCTGTAAAGAGGTATTTAGTCATTTGAAGATGTCTCAAACCTATTCAGTTCAATTAAACTCGTTAAATTTCGAACATTGAAATCCGATTTGCATCCGAACTATAAATTCTTTCTATTCTATTCTTGACAAGACTTGACACCACTTGATGAGTTCTTAGACTCTCAAATCATTATGCATCAATTCAAATTGAGTGGAAATCTTCTTTCAATCATAAGTCTTTGATGAAGTGCTTAGTCACTTGATGAAGTCATTTTTTGTTCAATTAAATTGAATTACGAACCATGTTTCTTGAATTAATGCTTGATATTTAATCACGAGTCGTATGAATCAGGTTTGACTTCCTTGTTCGTCAAACCAAATTAATCTTATAATTCTTTCACATCCTCTTATCTGGTGGCTCAAGATTTGAAAACTCCATGATTGATTAAGAGTATAGAACCCTTCATGTACCAATTGATAGATACCTCGATCAATTATTCTTGAAGGATTTATTTATTCCTTATATTGTACGAAAAGACAAGAAGAAGATAAACTACTAGATCAACCTACCGCATAACCGCACCTACTCAAGGTGGGCTTTCTTTTACCCCTATATCGTGGGCCAAAAATAAAATCAAAATAATGTTTTCTTTTCGATGCATATCAAGCATGAAATGAAATATTTTGTTTTTAACTGTTTTGTCATTGCCTCTTTTTTTGGGTTTGTTATCTGTCTTCTCTTTAGGGAAACCCCACTTAGAGAAGAACATCCAACGTATTCAACGTGGATGTTGACTCCGTGTATTGTGAGTCTTAACAATCGTACCCAGGTAGTGAATAAGATATCATGGGTTAGGGGTCATGCTCTCTTCAGACTAGCATCGTGAGTGGGAGGTGTAGGAGACCACCTCCCAGTCACATATTTATTTGCTGATAGTTTAACTATGTAAAAGGAGCATGCTCATTCATAAAATATTTTGGTGCCATGGGAGGATTTCAAACATAAAACCCCATGGGCGACCTGATTAAAAAGGCATGACAAACTTTAATATATATATATATTTTCGGGCATGTGTCTACTAATTACAATTTGTACTTAGCCCCTTGCATTTTTTTTTAAAATGCATAGGTTAAAAGAAGCTTTTGTAGCAAAGTATGAGGCAGCAGTCGAGGTGGAGCTGAAGACTTCTCTTTGTAATAGTTAGATGTTGAAGTATGTATCTTCATATACATACTTCATTGATAACTTTCCGCTGCTGAAACTCTTTATATTTTAATAACCTTCTGAATTATTGTTAAACTTAAATGCATTTGATATTCATACTTGAGAAGCCAAGATCCCTTCTCAAGGAGACACTTTTGCTAAATTTACATCTCTTGGGCTATGTGTGTTTATTACTATCTTAAAGATATCCAAAATGCATGTCTCGTACGCGATGTGCCTCAATTCTCTTATTTATAACTTGTTATTAAATTGGGGTGTGACAGTTCATTGGGATCTCTTAAGAAATAAAATTAATTTCTCATGAAGACATATTTAAAATATATTATTGGTTGTCATTAGAAAGATTTGTATTTGAAAACTAAAATTATACTACATATGCGAGCATCATCTGATCTTGGTTATATTATACAAATTTCTATTACATGTGGGAGCCCTACTTGGATTATTTCTATCTTATGGAATTATTATTAGGGATTATTTGGATTATTGTTGTTTTCGCATTGACAAGGGTTATTGGCTTATCAACTCGGATTATTTAATATGTTTGATTCTCGTCATTGGGACTATTTGAATCATTTACTTGGATTTGAATTTTTCTTGTCTTTAGGATTATTTCGAGGATTATTTTAGATTATTTGCTTGAACTTGGAGTATCTTTTTCTTTGGGGTTATTATTTGGATGCAACTATGTACGAGTCATTATTGCTCGGCTAAATTATAATCAAAGGGTTATTTATCTTATTTGCATATTCGAATGCTGCATAATTGATTTGTCTGGCTTAGATGAACAAGTGACTCGTTTCATATTCAAATTCCTATATTTCATTGAACTTTTATATTTCTTTTAAGATCATTAGGATTTCTTATGCTTTGCATTCCATTTATTAATATTTTTATTTTGGTTTTCATTTATCAACTTATTGAGCACTTCTTTTAATTATCTATGCACAACGAAATTATTAAGGATTTTTATTTAGTTGAATGTTTTTATGCATTTATTCAACTTAATTATCATGTTGCGATGAAAATGATATTTAGTGACCCATAATGTTTAATTTATGGCATGAATTTTTGGGTCATATTGGGCATAGTACTATAATGTGTCAGATTATTATAATGTGACTTCACATACTAATAAAAATTTTATATGGACCAATTTATCAAACATTAGGGTCGTTTTAAAATTCAAGGTCCTTATTCCTTTAAATTTGACCAGCTGCATATTGTGACCATCCCCATATAATAGTGTGGTAAATAAATAACCATTTCTCATCTGTGAATCATTTTATTACAGTCTATAACTGTATATCACCACCAAAGTATATCTCTATTGGCTCTCAACATAACATAAGAAATATATGTTGTACAAAAATCATTGTCTATAAATAATTCCTAGTAACCCATTATAAAGCACATTGACTTTAAACATAAAGAAGATCATTTGTGGGCATTAGGGGGAGAGTGATAACTCTTGTAAAGAGTTATTATTTCTACTCTAATTAGGTTAAATATGCTTATAATTAGATCAATTAAATAGGATAATTAGTGGAATTTAGGTTAATTAGTTGATGTCTCTTTTATTTGATTATTCGGTGGTGTTTAGTCTAACTTACGAGTTTTGCAAAGAATTGTTTAAGTGTTGGCACAGGTTGTGTTATGCTGAAGCCTAACAAAAGCATGTCGAAAGGAAGTGTAGCTGCAGCATGGGAATCGCATGGAATATCTCCTGAAAAAGCAATCCTGAGACTACATGCAGACAAAATCTTTATACTTTTCAGATTGTATCTCAAAAGTTGGATAGGTGTCAACCATGTGAGCCGCCAGAGCTAGAAGGCACGTTGAAGGCCACGTGTAGAGCTGAGATGGAGCTAAACTGAAAAGGGGAAAATATTTTTGTAAGAGAGAGAGAAGAGAACACACACGAACACATTTTGGAGGAGAGAAGGTGTGTAAGAGAAATGACGAGTTCGTGCGAAGGTGTAGCTGAAACTGTGGAATCGAGGATTTGTCTTTTGTTATTTTCGATTTAAAACAAGTATTTTGTGCTAGAGAATTGTTAAGGAAATGAACGTGATGATCATTTCCTATTTTCTATTTTCGAACATGAGCTAAACTCTTTATGCTTAGGGTGTTAACTGGTTTATTTACTTGAATATATTCTCGAGTATGTTCTTGCCTCAACTCTGGTGTTTGATCATGGTTTTGGTATGTTTAATTCTTTAAACACGACAGTGGGAAGGAATATCTCACCTAGGGAGACCGGAAGAAGATCTAGGCCTAGGAGATCATAATCGACCTTGATTCTTGTGTAGACATACAAAGAACTTATGGCTTATAAGAACCTCAGCTCTGTTTGTTGCATTTAAACACTAATTCTTGAATAGACATATGAATATTAATGAGAAGATGCTGGTCTATTAGTGTGAAAACATGCTAGGCACTTTAGATAGGTTACAAGACCCAGAGGCAATGCTTGAACTTTGCTCTAGCATATATGAGAGTGAATAAACAAAAGTTGACAACCTAACCATGTTTCACCTTATTTTTAAACCATATTTCTTAAGTTTTTAAGATTATAATTTGGGAAGAACAACTGTTGATCATCTTAGCTTTATTTGGAGTTATCATTAACACATTTCTACAAATTTAAGTTTAGAAAAGCATCAAACCCTAATATGCAAACAATATTACGTGCATGACTTTCTTTCACTCCCTTAGGTACGATATTTGGACTTTGATCTATACTACTTGTTGAGACTGCGTGCACTTGCGTATTAGATTATAACACATCAAGTTTTTTGCGTCGTTGCCGGAGTGTGATTGATATTAAGTCTGAATGCTGCTATATTGTTTGATTTTACATGCATATTTAGCTGACTGAAGTTTTTGGAAACTAAACATTTTCTGTCATTGTAGGGATGCTAACTGTGTATGAGTGAGGAAGTTAAGAGAGCATTATTTCCATTTAATCCACAAATCGAGAGAACATTCAGAAGGAATTGAAGAAAACAGAAAGTTAAGAAAATGGTTGAGGGTAATCCACCAGGTGGAAGACATGGAGAACGAATTCCAGGGAATGTGGTAGCTTTAGCTGATGATAGGAATAGAGTTATAAGGCAATATGTAGCTCCAAGACTGAATGAGTTTGATCCTGGAGTGATTAAACCGAATGTGGAGACCAAACATTTTGAACTGAAGCCTATTATGTTTCGAATGCTTCAAAGCTTAGGAAAGTTTGGAGGAATGGCTACTGAGGATCCCCACTTAAATTTAAGGACCTTTCTAGAGGTCTGTGATAACTTCAAACTATAGGGAGTAACTCCAGAGGCTTTGAGGATGAGATTTTTCCCTTTCTATTTAAGGGACATTGCTAAAACATGGTTGGCTAATCTGCCACCAGGGTTTGTTACAACATGGAATAAGCTAGCTGAGACATTCTTGATAAAGCACTTCCCTCAAACTAGAAATGCTAGATGTAGAAGCACTATCATGTCTTTCAGGCAGGAGGATGAATCTTTGAGTGAGGTTTGGGAAAGGTTTAAAGAGCTACATAGAAGATGCTCTAATCATGGATACCTTATTGTATTGAAATTGAAACCTTCTACAATGGTTTGAGTTGAAATTCAAGGATGGTTGTGGATGCTTCTGCTCGTGGAGCACTGTTAGATAAAACATATATTGAAGCTTGTGAGATTTTGGATAAAATTGCTACAAACAATTATTACCTGTCAAACTCAAGAGCTGCAGCAATTTCAACTCCTAAAGGGAGCTGGTATTTTGGAGAAAGATCCCCTCACTGCTTTAACAGAACAAATGGAGGCTTTGACAGCACTGCTGTACCTTCAGAAAATTCAGTGGCATTGAGTTGTATCTATTGTGGGGAAGGGCACAAATTTGAGGATTGTCCATCGAATCTTTTATCAGTTTGTTATATGGGGAACTTGAATCAACACCATAAGAGCAATAACTCCTATTCAAACACTAACAACATTGGATGGAGGTATCATCCAAATTTCTCTTGGTCTGGATAGGGAAATCATAATGTTGCAGCAAGGGAGCAACATTATAATAAGGCAGTCTATAATCAGCAATCAAATAATCAGCAACGGAGTTCGGAGTCACCACCTCCTAAACAAGAGAAATCTATAGAGGAGATGGTGAAAGAGTTCATAACACAAAATAAGGTGCATATAAAAAGCCAAGATGATCTTATTTAAAGTCAGGCCTCTTCATTGAGGTATTTAGAGTTACAAATGAGACAATTAGCTAATGTTAAGAATTTTTTCTAGAGAAATCCTTCCTTACTTTTTGATGTTTTGATGGGTCAAAGAATATAAGCCATCTTAGTCATTTTTACCAGTTTCTAGAGTTCTAAACTGTAATCCATGTATAGGATTGATCGAGTTGTAATAGAACTTAGGCTGAAGATCGAGCAATGGAAAATGCTCGAGAACTGACTATCATCATAACTAGAATTTGCCAAAAACAGTGTTGGAGCACTGAGTTTAAGGTCTATCCATACTCACCAGGAGAAATCAGTATGAGGGTTTTCTCGAATTGACTAAGGAGTAGTCAGGTTAAGGGATTTCCATACTGATCCAGAGAAATCAGTAAAAGGGCGTTTTCCACACTGACTGTAGACAGTCAGTATGAGGGTTTACCATACTGACCTTGGGAATTCAGTATGAGGCCTAAGCTATGCTGACCTTTAAAATTCAGTATAAGAGCCTTAGTTAGACTCAGACACTCATAAATGCCTAAGTCAGTACGTGGTTATCCAAATTGGAATTCCTCGCGATGAAAACAAGTCTAACATAAAGTTATTGGATAGTACACTGACACAGCTGGGTAGAGCAAAAAGGAGACCTAAAACATGGGCTACGATTGGATAATATAATCTTTGAGTCTAACGCCTGGATTTATGTGTCTAACGGATAGAAATTCAAAATGCCAAACGTCCTCCTCTATATAAAGGTCTGCCCTCTCAACCTTAAAAGGTTACCTGAAAAGAATTCAAAATTGAAAGTCTTTCAGAAGACAAAGAGCATTTTTGGGTCATCTCTCTCAGCTAAACTCTCTGAGTTTTCGTGTTCACTAACACGAGACTTGAGTTTCTAACTCAAGTTACCCATCGTGCTAACTTCTCCTAGCAGGAGGCTAAAGATCTTATTGGATGATTACTAATTCTTCCCAGATTGGTTGGATGTTTACTCGTTCTTCCTAGAACTAAGCTGGTTGGCATACGCCCAGGAGAATCAGAATCTCAGACTAGGAGATTACAAAGCTTCCAAAGTACTCATCAGAAAACTAGGAGATATGGAAGAAACGCTTGTTGATCATGCTCAAGAATGTGAACCCAAGAGGTTCTATCTACCAGACCGCTAAAGATCACCAAAGAGAATACTCATCTCGGAGGAGTAGAAGTTCAGGAGATAGTGAATAAGCCTTATGCAGAGTGGACAAACGACAAAAAAGTTTGTTTTCAGCTGGATGCAGTGGCTATGGAGCTCATCTTGCAATCCTTACTAGAGCCACTGGTTGTTGAAGCCTTAGAGCCCAACAACGCAAAAAAGATGTGGGAATTTCTTGGCTTGCTTAGTCAAGAATCAACTCAGATGAAGCAGAACAAGCTTCAAAACTTTGTAGATAAGTATGAATCTTTTTAAATGCTTCCTAGAGAAAAGGTAAAATCAATGGAAGCTAGATTTAACACGATTATCTGTGAGCTGAAGAACTTGGGGAGAACATATGAAGTTGCTCATATGAATGCAGAAACTCTCTCCAAGATGCCTAAGGAGGACTGATTCGTTAAAACCACTAGCTTGAAGGAGAAGGATCTCTCCAAGATTACGACCAAGGACGTGTTCGCCCAGCTCCAAGCCCACGAATGGGACATCCAAATCGCGAACTAAAATGAAGCAGTGAGAAGTGTCAACACAGATCCAGAAGGAGATGCTGCCTTTATCGCAAAAAGGGAGTTCAAGAGAAGGCCTCAAAAGTCTTACCAAGCTGACAGATCTTTCGGACAGATGTCTACATCAAAGTTAGCACCGACACCTTCCTACCAGAAGAAGGAAGAAGAGAGCTCAGTTGAAGAGTTTGAGTAGCAGATGAGGAAGCTGACCAGACTTTTTGAGAAAGCCAAACCTAAGAAGGAAAGTTCACAGTCCAGTTAAATGAAGTTCCACGACAGACCTCCCAAAGCCTCCAGAGCAGTTGAAAAGGCCATGCTTACCAGAACTGAGGTGCCAGACATCTCAGACAATGACGATGGCTACTACACATCAGTTGATGAGGCAGTGGAGGAAGCCTTCCTGATGTTGATGGAAAAGCTCGGAGAAGAGGAAGAAATTGAAATAAATTCTACTACTCCGGTACACATTTCGAACTCAGTTTATATTCCTATAGCATGCATAGAAGATAACTCTGAATCCTATTACTAAGATTTAGAGGATGTTACTCTTGAAACTTTAAATAGAGAGTTTGCTAAGTTTTATGAGTTAAAAAATGCCTTGTCATGTGAAAATGCTTCACTAAAACTGAAAGATTGAAAATTGACTAAAGAGACCCAAGGATCAAAGTCTGTTAGTGAAGATCTAGCTAAACTTAGAGAAGAGCATTCTATATTACTTGAAACGTTTAAATCTATTTCTGAAGAATGCGCATCTCAAAAATTAAAAATTGCTAGTGATCAAAAACATATCCGTTCACTCTACTCTAGTACTAGCAAAGTTTCAGAAGCTCTAAGTTTACAAAGACATTGCTCTGATAAGTCAGACTTAGGCTTTACAGAGAATATTTTGAGCAATCAGGCTTCTACATCTGAAACTGAGAATGTGTCGAACCATCGCTTTACGAAGAATTCCAGTTTAGAAGTCAAGCTGTTAGGTAAAGGAGTAGTTAGTATGGAAAAGAACTCCTTAGAGGCTAATTAGGACAGAAGGGGACAGTCAGTTTCAAAACTGACTTCTATGCCCAAGCTTAGATAAGATTTGACTTATAAGTCAAACAAACCTTAGATGAAGCCCATTATACCTAGGAAGTGGGATAAGCAGAATGTTCATAACATGAGAAAACCCACCTAACCAGCTAAAACTGAACTTTATAGAAACTCATAACTTGTATAAGAGGAGAACTTGTCCGTATAGAAAGAACATCTATACAAGGTCTCAGTCCAACCAATTCTCTACTTTCAGGACTAGGAAGATAACACACTCCGAACTAAGTTTCCAAGAACCCAATCGAAACAGTATCAAGGAAGTCATTTCCTAGGAAGTTAGTTCCTAGAAACTCAGTTTCAAGAAACTTAGTTTTTTGTCAAGTTTCACACAATCACCTCTTCTCTTCAAATATGCATAGAAACTGCCTAAATCTTTTAACGAGGAAGAGAAAGGTAGAGGGATTTGTGACAAAAAGATATAAGCTGAAGGAAGAATGGATTCCTAAAGGATGGATCCATTACACTAACTCTACAAGACCCGTAGAAACACGGGTACCTTTTGTCTAACCTTATCTGTTATGCGGGTACAAGGTCAACTTAAAAAGAAGAAAAGAGCATGGATAAGCCATGTTGCCAAACACTAGCTTGTGGAAGGCCTACCACAAGTCAGTTTTTAGAAAGAAGAAGGTGTCTGCAGAGCGTGCAAGATAGAAAAGCAAACCAAAGCATCATTCAAGAATCAAACCATCTTAGAAAGTACAGACAGGATCCTCGAGCTACTTCATATGGATCTATTTGGACTAGTCAAGCCACCTTCAATTGGAGGAAAAAGATTCACTCTCGTTGTAGTTGATGACTAATCCAGAAATACTTGGGTAAGGCTGCTGACGAGCAAGGATGAATTGAATATTCAACTTCCAGAGCACATCCTTTAAGTGCAAAACAACAAAGGGGTCACCGTCAAAAGAATCAGATTTGACAACGGAACTGAGTTTTGCAACGATCCACTGATGGATTTTTGTGCTGAAGCTGGCTTTTTTCATAAGAAGTCAGCTCCTAAGACGCCTCAATAGAATGGTCTTGCTGAACGAAGAAATAGAACTCTCAAGGAGGCAATCACGACAATGCTTGTCAAAGCCGACTTAAAAGAAGTTTACTGGGGAGAAGCCTTGATGACGGCGTGCTATAATTAGAACATAAGTGTGATATGTGCATAAAATGATCTATATTTTGATGTGTGAGCGTGCATGTTTGTGGCCATTTTACTCTTATATCATATGTTTTTGTTGTTCTTTTGTTGTGTTTACGTGTTTTTGTGCTTTGGATGGTGTAGGTTGAGTTTTGAGCATAAAGCAGCATTTTTGGCTTAGTTTAGGAGGAAAATCGCCCGAGCTTGAAATCAAAGGAAGCAAGGCTCGACCGAGCAGAGCAATCCGGTCTTCGGAAGGCAAGCTCGGCCGAGATAAGCCTAGCTCAATCGAGCCATGACGAAAAGAGGGCTCGCTCGGTCGGTCCTGTAGTGCTCCGCCGAACCACTGCTTCAGAGAGCTCGCTTGGCCAAGCCAGAACGTATCTTGGCGGTTATTTTAGTTTTTGAGCTATCCCAGGTGAACCAACCTTAGCCCGGGCAATTCGAGCCTCTATTTGCTCGTCTATAAAAGGGGGAATTCCGAGTTTTTAGAGAACTTTTGCCAAATTTTCATAAAATCAACTTAGAAATTCTCCTAAATTCCATCATCCATCCTCATTCAATTCCAATCCTAGTGGATCAAGAGGAAGATCTACAAAAAATTGGTGGAGATTAGAAAAGAGCAAGGTTAGATCAAGTGCAAGGGTAACAATTGGGGAAGAAATCAATTCACATTTCAGGTTTGTAATGGATTATCTTACATTTTATCTTGTATTGAACAAATTCGAAGGTATGGAGAACTAAATTCCTTGTGAGTGTTGTTTGGATTGATAATGTGTGAAATTGAGATTGAATGTTGAATGTTTCCCTTCCTATGATTTCTTGAATCACACTAGATCTTATCCTCAATCACCTAGGTGTAGGTAATAGCCAATGTAGGTGGTTTTTGACGTGAACACTGCAGCCAACATGCGGGTGGAATCGTCATGAATAGTGTGAATTCATATGATTCTAAATCCAATCCATGTGCGGAAATAGGTCATAGGGCAATAATCTACGTTCTAGAAGGAGTGGACTAGGAATCGATAACGTGACTGCTTGATATTACTAGGATCATCTACAGTCTACTCGCCGTGAGAAGGGGTTAGCTACACTGATTGCTCAATCTCATAGGAATTAAATTGAGTTTACATCACAATTCGATCTATGTTGAACACATTGGATTTCCACACAACACTCACTTTTATCTCATTTGATTGAACTTGTTACTTCATCTACCTAGTTCTGAAAGCTTGATTCTTTGTTTTAAAAAGTTTCTCTTCAAGATGATTGTTATTGTGTTTACTTCATTTATGCTAGCTTAGTTAATGATTTTGCTTAGCTAATTGAAAAACTCAACGATATATGTTTTGCCTAACTACAAACATTCCATACGAGTAGGGAGTATTCTATTGGGTGAAGTTGAAAAGAACCTTGGATTGACAAAATTTAACTTGACTAAGTAATGTTTTTACACCGCATCAAGTTTTTGGCGCCGTTGCCGGGGAGTTCTTTTTAGTAGGTCTATAGATATTGTTGAAAGTATGGATATTGTATGTTAGGTATTTGATCATTTGCTTATATGAAATATAGTTCTTGTGTAATATTTGTTCTTGCTTTATTTGTTTGTTGATTTGTATTGGTTCTTGTGGAATTTGTACGTAGTATGTGATAACTAGATCCAAAGCTCGTGAGCTTGAAGAGAGGAAGTTTCGACAAAGGAGATATAATATTGAATTTGAGTTTGAAATGGATAACCGTGGTGAGGATACGGTGAGGATTGAGGAATTGGAGAGGCAACTTGAACTTATGAAAGCAATGATGAATGAGAGAAATGGACCACGAAGACCGCTCCAAAAATTTTTTAGACCGCAAGGGGGACCGACAACCAAAGGATTTCGGTTGGGAGTTAATGCAACCCAGTTTGAGATCAAACCGCAGTTGGTGCAAATGATTCAAAATAACCAATTCGGGGGGCATCTTACGGAGGATCCAAACATCCACATATCAAGATTCTTGAAGATCACAGATACGATAAAAATTAATTAAGTTCCCCAAAATCAAATAAGGTTGCGGCTGTTTTCATTTTCCTTGCAAGATGGAGCTCGAAATTGGTTTGAAGGGTTGGATAAGTCGAACATTGCTACATGGGATGAATTCCGAGAGAAATTCTTGTTCAAGTTCTTTCTTCCTAGCTTGACATTGAAAAGGCGAGCCGACATAACATCCTTTGCGCAAAGATATGACGAACCGCTTTATGAAGCATGTGATCGATTTTGTGAGCTTCTTCGTAAATGTCTTAGACATGGCCTTTCCCGAAGCTAGCAAATTTGTCAATTTTATGGGGGATTGAATTATGACACTAAGGTGATGATGGACGCCTCGTTGGGCGGTGCCTTCCTCGACCAAGAGGAAGAAGAAGCGTGGAGAACGATTGAAAAGATGACAGAAAATAGTTTTCAATGGCCTAGGGAAAGAAAAGATTATAGACCGGTGAAGTCGGTGAACGATGCCAAAGAAAGTAAGGATTTCAAAGAACAAATTGCTTCCATGCAAAGGAAGCTTGATGCATTATCTACTTCGGGGGTAGAAGAGAGGATATGATGGTGATTAAGCATGAGAAGGCTTACCCGGAAAATGTGAATTTTTTCAATCAACGAATGGGGTACAACAATCGACCTCAATACAATCCACCGGGAAAAATGTACTACCATCCCTCCAACCGGTCTCACCAACTTCTCTTATGCAAATCCCAATAACGCTCTTAACCCTCCAATCCAATTGGACGGAGGGGTGAGTAGTAGCCAAGGAGGTTATGCTGGGGGAAGTAATAGATATGAAAATCAAGTGATGAGGAGAAATCCGAATGAGGAAATGGATAAAAGGTTTGAGAAGTATGACGGAATGTTCGCGGAGATCCAGCGGCAAATTTCTTCAATAGCCAAAAAACTAAGTGACAAACACCAAACTGGGAAATTTCCAAGTGACACCGAAGTCATACAAAAGAAAAGTTGCAACATGGTTGATGGAGAGAATCGATTAGATGAGAGATTGAAGGTGATGACTCCCAAGGTTGAAAGTGTGGAATTGGAAGGAGAATCAAGTATGGTGAATGAAGAAGTGAAGGTGGTTAAAGAAGAGCAAGTGCAAGAAAAGCAAGAGGATCAACCCAAAGGTGTTCACTTCTTTGACTATGTGAGGAAAGGAGATATAGAGATGCCACTACCGGAAGAGACTGAACGTGTGCCATTGTTAGATGAGCTCGTTGGAGTTGAAATAGTTCCGTATGGTAAATCATTCGACTTAGGAAGAAATGAACCAGAAGAGAAGAGAATTGCTAGCAAAAAGGAAGATCTGGGAAAATTTGTTATTGGGTGCAAAATTTGAGATATTATCATTGAAAAGGCTTTGTGTGATTCTGGAGCTAGCTTGAATGTAATCTCATGGGACTTATAGAAGGAATTGGATGTTGGAGAACTGAAGCCCACAAGCCAAGTCTTACAAATGGCGAATCATGCTTTGTTTTGCCTACGGGGGATCGTGGAGGATGTGCATGTGGAGATTTTAACATTCACATTTTCGGGGGATTTTCTTGTGGTTGATATGAGGAATAAAGGTGGCATACAATTGATCTTTGGACGACCATTCTTGCACACGGCCGATGCCCTCTTTGATATGAAGCAAGGTGAGCTTACATTTAGATGTTGTGGGAAGGAGGTTGTCTTTTCTTTACCTCCGAAAGGTTTGAACGAGTTTGAGGCTGAAAAAGTTGGTAAGATGAAAAGATTAAAGGATGATGTTGACCCGGAATGGGATTTTACGGGTGAAGAAAATGAAGAGAGTGATGATCCGGGAGATTTTGTTGAGCATGACCGAGGGAAGACAAAGAATGCTATAGTGGATAGTGATCAACCTCGTAGTGCTAGAAGGAAATTGTTCTTTCCGGAGGAGCAATGGTCAAAGGAACAAGGTATGAGTTCGGGTTCCACACCTTTTGACCATGATTGAAAATTGAGGTAAGGTCGTCGAGCTATCGACGTTAAAAAAGCGCTTGTTGGGATGCAACCCAATGATTTTTACTTTTTGGTTATTTTCATGTTTGAATAAATGTTGGTTATTTGATTTTGTGAGTTTGATGTTTGTTTGTTAGTGTTGAAGGATTTTTTATTGTTGGTTGTCCTACAGACTTACAATTTTTGTGTGATGAAAGATCGGAGAAGTGGGGAGACGAAAAGTCCAGAATTGTGCAAGAAAGGTGCAACAAACTAAGAGAAATCTCATCCGGGAGCTATAAGGATCGCCCGAGCTCAGGAAATGCAGCAGAATTCAAAAAAATTTTGCAGTTCAGAGGGGCCACTCAGTCCAGCAGCTGAGGCTCGGCCGAGCCTGACCGTGCCCTGCTTTGGCTCGGACAGAGCGCTCGCTGGATCAAGCCATCCTCTGGTCGGTCGAGCGGCGTGCGGTTTTTAGAAGGGTTTTCATGCCCATTTTGCCCCATTTTAATTTTGGTCGAGATTTCACTTCCCGAATTTTCTCTAAAATATTTTTGCTTAGATTTGTGTGAATCTCACCTCTCAATTTCATATATGGCTAGCAACCGTGCATGTGGAGCTTCTTCCTCATCAATTTGCCGCCCAGAAGGTTTTGATGACGAAGAATTTGCAAAGTACGTGAATTTGGCAGGAATGCAAGTTGTTGGAACTACCTACCTATGCCAGGAAACTTTAGAAGCACTTGTTATGAAGAAGGACGTTTGGAATTTGTTCAATGGCATTGGTTGGGAGAAGTTGCTCATGGCAAATTAGCCAAGCTACATGAGGCTGACAAGGGAATTCTTGGCTTTGGTTCGGGTTACGTGGAGTGCAAATGGTCTTCCGGTACTAGTAAAATTATAACTCGAAGGTGAGGAATTTTTCTTGAGTAGGCAAGAAATTGATAGAATATTTGGGTGTTATGAGGACTCTTGGTGTATTTTTGAAGATTTGGATCCTTTTGAATTTTGGGAGTCGATTTCTGGAATTAAAACTTTGGATGATTTCGATGTTAAGCCTTGTAAGTCAACTTTGATTAATAATCCTGTTATCCGGTATCTTCATCACATGATAGAGGGATGGTCTTTGTGGTTTTAATGGGTCTGGCATTGTTGGTATCTTCGACTTTCAATTTCTGTTTGATTTATTGCATGGAAAGGAATTTTCAATTGGTGGTTAGTTGATGGAAAGTTGGAATAACGCCTTTAAGTCTGAGAATTCACTTATTTGTGGTGGTGGTATGTTGATGCCTTTATTTGAATACTTTGGTGTTCATGTGTCTGGTGTCTTTACTCCTGGGCTGTTTCTCAATAGTACTGCATTGGTTGCCAAAGCATTTTTGGTTCCATCCTAGTTTGGAGAATGTTATTATTACAAATTTGGGGATATGGGAATCGAAGGGCCTAACCGTGCATTGACAGAAGTTGATGATTTGCGGGATCGATCTAATTGGTTGATGATGACCGAAGCTCATTTGGATGTTATTAGATTGATTATTGTCAGGTGTGAGGAGGAAATTCCTATTCTGTGTCAGCACTGTCGCTGTGACCAGCCACCTCAGGACCATGAGGAGTGATGACACACCGCCTACCTTTTGCAAACTTAGTCTCACTTGACTATGTTTGGGGGGAAGTTCCAGTAGTCGTTGCCTTGGTTCATTCTCCTCCTCTATCTCTTTACTTTGCTTTCTAGATTAGTTTGTTTGAATTGAATGATTTCTATCTTTGATGGGGATGTTTGGATTTGGAATATGGATGTTTGATGTTAATGATTGAAGGTTATGTTTTGATGGAATTATTAGCGAGCTTGCATGAGTTTATACTTCCTATTTTGCTTGGTTAGTGGATATGTTGAATGGTTTGGTTTGTATGGTGGAGCTAGAGGATATTGTCTTATTATTGTTGATTATTGGTTTGTGGAAAGTTTGGTAGAAATGAGAGCTTTATTGATTTGTTTTATGCTCAATCGTCTGGTGGTGTTTATGTTGATTGTGAGTAGGTACAAATAAGGCATTGGAGAGCGGTTCAATCGTGGCTACCGATGGGTAACGCATTCTATCATTTTTCTTGCCAATTAGTTGCATTGCATGTAGATTGTTTGTAGGTTGTTGTGTGCTTGTGTGTGTGTGATGAACCCAAATGAGGCTTGAGATTTAATCATGATTTACTTAGTGAAGTTTGATGTTTACCTCGACCTATGATAAGGCGGAATCTAGTTTTCGAAGCATGTTTTAAGTTAAACTTTTGAATTGCCGAGTTTTGTGTTTAGTTAATGCATAGGACTTCACAAAAACTTGTGAGGTTTGAGCTATGAGATTGTCACATCTTTATCGATTGTGAGTGGTGATACTGCTAAAAGTTTAATAAAACTTAAACTCTTAACTACACAAGAATAAAATTTGTCAAATCCAGGTCCTTCTTCCCTTCGCCCGCTAGATTACCGGGATACTATAGCAAAGTCTAATAGCTAGGTAAGATAAAATCGTTGAGTGATTTCTATTAATCTAGGCATTCAATTTAAACCTATGCTAACAACATATAACAAACAATGAATTAAACCAACAATCAACATTCAATCAGTTCTCTCCACACATTGGTAAACCAAGACAAACAAATACTCAAATGAGGTAGATATGATGTTGAAATAAACGTAGATGCAATCCAATTAGATTAATCATTGGTGTAAACACATTTTAATCCCTAAGAGGTTGAGCAATCGACTCTAATTTCGCTAGCCACTTGCTACGGATAACTAGCGGTAGATGAACTAGAAATTGCAAACAGCTACGTTAATAATTACTAGCTCACTCCCAATCGACCGTCAATTATCGCCCTACAAACTAGCACCGCACATAGATTGGAACTAGAATTGTAAGATTATACACTTATCACGACGATTTTGTCCGCGTGTTGGCTGCAACGTTCACGTCAACTACCTAAACGCTGGCTATTACCTATACCTAATAGGTAAGAAACAAGCTCAAGTGCAAATCAATCCCTAAAATGAAAGTAAACAAGCAATTATCAAACCTAGTCTTCATGCATCCTTGTTCAAATCAACATCCAAATTGAATTAGAGAAACATACCTCTCAATTGTAACAATACAAAGTTGAAATCAAATACATCCATTACAATTGATAAGTAGACAGTGAAATCTTCCCCAATTGGATTTCCTAGGTCTTGATCTACCCCCTTGGATCTTCAATTCTTCTCCAAGGATTGATGAATTAGCTCCTTGATACCTTGGGTAAGGTTTTGGAAGAGATGGAAATGGGAATCGTAGAGAGAATTTAAGAGGTGGTTATTAAAAGTTATGAAAAGTTATGAATTAGTTGTCAAAATAACCGTTTTCCCCCTTTTATAATGAACAAACAAGGCCTCGGATCGCCAGAGCCAAAGTTGGCTCGCCCGAGCCATGCTAAAAACTGCCAAATTCTGAAAATCACGTTCTGGCTCGACCGAGCGAATTTGGCTCGACCGAGCCACCTCTTTGAAGGGCTTGGCTCGACCGAGCGATGTCTCTAAAATGCCCCCTGCACCCTTCCTGCTCTGCTCGGTTGATCCTGCTTCCTTTCGACTCCTAGCTCGGGCGATTTTCGTCCTAAACTCATTCAAAAGTGTTATTTTATGCCCAAAACACGTCCTACAACATTTCAAACACGAAAACAAGACAAAAGAACAACGAAAGTATATGATATGAGGGTAAAATGGCCACAAACATGCACGCGCACATATAAAAAAATAGGTCATTTTACGCACATATCGTAATCCCCCAAACTTGAACCTTTGATTGTCCTCAATCAAAACAAAGTAAAGCCGTTAATCTACCTCGTGCAATACCTAATAGCTCATCAAGATTATCTTAGCATGTTCAAGTAAAACGAGATTATCACCTAACTTTGTAACAAGGTTAATGCTAAGGACATGAACCACTCATCAAAAATGGATACAAGAAACAAAAGCACTCCCTCACGTGTTTAGGGACGATGAGATTCACTCAATCACAAGATATCGAGCTTGATTTCCATAGGCTTGCATCCATTCTCACCACTATACTACAACGAGTTAGTTTCTAAAATCAAAAAGGTCTTTTCTTAGGTTGTAATGTGGCTAACTAAAAGGTGGGTTGTTTTGGGCCAAAGTGACTAAACTTCTCAATTTCCCAAAACCCCCAAACTTGTTCTTTTCGAACCACTACAAACCCCGAGGCTTTTTCATTTCACAACACACTTTTTTTCTTTTCTCTTTTCTTTTCTTTTTCAATATTTTTCAAATGCACCATCATTCATTCATTTGTCGGTGCCGTCTTCTTTTTTTCTTTTTCAAACACTTACACCAAAAATTTCGTTGGTGCCACATTTTCTAGGATTCAAACCAATCCTTTATTTCATATCTTTCATGCATCAACATTTCCCATCAATACAAATCAAATCAATTCCCAACCCAACTCTTATCACCGTATTCACCCTCATACACTCTTTCCCCCCTAACTTGATCCTAATTATATCAAAGAAGATTCACCAATAAAGCTCAATCACGGGGGTCAAAGATACGAAAGGCAAAATAATGATAACAACCACCTTATACTAACGGTGTGAAAGATAGGACTAAGAATCGATGGCCTAAGATCATTTTCTAATTACACACTCATGCCAATAGATAGAGAACGGATGCAAGTTCTAGATCTCGTACTCTCAATCTTGCCACTCACAAACAATATAGATATGACAATATCATGACTCAAACCTCACAGCTTTTTGTCAAGTCCTATGCATTAACCACACACAAAACTCGACGATTCAAAAGTTAAACTTAAGACATGCTTCGACAACTAGATTCCGCCCTATCATTGGTTGAGATAAACATCCAACTTCACCAAGTAAATCATGATTCAAACCTCAAGTCTAGTTCGGGTTCATCACACACACACAAGCACACAACATCCTAACCACAATCTACATGCCATGAAACGATTATAATAAATCTAATTGGTAGAAGGAATGATAGAAAGCATTACCCATCGGCACACACGATCAAACCGCTCTCCATGACCTTATTTGTACCTACTAGATCAACACAAACACCACCAAACACTTGAGCATAAAACAAACCAATAAAGCTCTCATATCCACCAAACTATCCACAAACCAAATATCAACAATGATAAGATCATATCCAATAGTTCCACCATTCAAACCAAACCAATAATCCAAAACACAAACCATGCATAATAGGAAGTATTCAATCATGTCAACTCATAAATGATTCTCTCCACAATCACAATCAAACAATCCTTAACCATATTCACTTCCAAAACCTCTTTCCACCATCATTCCACTATCCAAAATCTATACAAATAATTCATTTTTCCACTAGCTCCACCAAACATACCATAAAAAGCAATGTTCAACAAACAAATCCATCCAACAAACTCAAACCCATGAATATATCCATACATATCATCAAGATGAGCATAATCCAAAATATTCATCCAAGGTAGAACATCAATATAGGTACAACCAAATCGAATCAACTCCAATAAAGGGACAATATCCAACAACCTAAACTAATTGCAAAATAAAGGATAGGAGATGGAGAAGAATAAACCGAGGCACCGGCTACCGGCACATCCCCCAAAACTTATTCAAGTGAGACTAAGTTTGCAAAAATGGTGGACGGTGCATCGTCACTCCTCTCGATCTTGTAGTTCCTCCTACAAACGCAAAACCAAACAAACTAGACATTTATTCAAAATCAAAGCAACTAAAACCAATTAAACAAAAGCAATAAAATTGGTTGGGTTGCCTCCCAACAAGCGCTTCCTTAACGTCGGTAGCTAGACGACCTTACCACATCACCCATTGTCAAAAATCTTGTGGGTTCTTAATACACCTTTCTCCCTTAATCTGCATTTACTAGGGAGCAATTTGTCCAAGGCAATTTTTGTTTCACCCCTATCATCTCTCTAACGAGGATTGATTATCTTGTCGAACTCAAATTGTATGAATGAGTGCTCCTTCTTTGAAATGATCCTTAAGCCATTTTCCGAACTAATCCCCACTTCAAGAAATACATTGATCCATTCATCCAATGCACTCACCATTCTTTCCTCAACCTTGCCTAATTCCCAAGTTGACTTTCCCCGCTGCAACCTATCCACATTCTATTTGCTTATTGTCGGCTTTTTCTCTTCTATGAAATGTTCCAATGCCGGTATTGTTGGAATCTATTCAAGTGAAAGCTCCTCAATTCTACCTCCTTCAATGTTCTTCACCATCTCCTCGGTGCCTTCCTTCACGAGCTCTTCTCGATGAACACCCATTATCACTTCACTAATGATTTCTTCGGTTTCCTCCTCCTCTTTGCCATCTTCTAATATTTCCTCGGGTCTCATCAGAATACTCGCACTCTCATCATTCTCCATATATTCAAAGATTTGTACCGGCTCCTTGATATCCTAATTTACCTCATCAACTTGAAGTATTGCTTCTCTTTCATTTGCCGATTCATCTTCTTTCTTCACCTCCATCTCTTGCTTTTCTTCATGCTCTTTTCTTGATCTTTTCAACAAATTAAGTTTTTCTTGCATGAGCTCTATTTGACTCCTCCACTAATCACTCTCTTGAGATTCCTTAACAACATCTACCGTTTGAGAAGCTCTTTCCTCCTCCGGCCATTGGTTACTACATTCAAACATTTCCTCATACACATTTCGGATAGGCATTCGCGGTCTTTTTCTTTGCATCATTAGGTCTCTCATCTCATCCATTTGCCTTTGCACATTAATAAGTCTCTCCATGTTAGACACCTACAAGAGTCCAACAAAGGCAAGTCTCCAACAAAAACAAAAAATCCAAAAGAAAATAAAATTAGAACAATTATCAAACAAATGTTAGTAACAATATTCACATAAACAAAAACACAATCACCTAGCCTACAAGCTTCACTTTTCCCCCAATATCTAGCAACCTACTAAATGATGTCCCCGGCAACGGCGCCAAAACCTGATGCGGCTAAAAGTTTAATAAAAATTAAAAACTTAACTACACAAGAATAAAATTTTGTCAAATCCAGGTCCTTCTTCCCTTCGCCTGCTAGATTACCAAGATACTATAGCAAAGTCTAATAGCTAGGTAAGATAAAATCGTTGAGTGATTTCTATCAATCTAGGCATTCAATTTAAACCTATGCTAACAACATATAACAAACAATGAATTAAACCAACAATTAACATTCAATCAATTCTCTCTACACATTGGTAAACCAAAACAAACAAATACTCAAATGAGGTAGATATGATGTTGAAATAAACGTAGATGCAATCCAATTAGATTAATCATTGATGTAAACACATTTTAATCCCTAAGAGGTTGAGCAATCGACTCTAATTTCGCTAGCCACTTGCTACGGATAACTAGCGGTAGATGAACTAGAAATTGCAAACAGCTACGTTATTAATTACTAGCTCACTCCCAATCGACCGTCAATTATTGCCCTACAAAATGGCAACGCACATGGATTGGAACTAGAATTGTAAGATTATACACTTATCACGACAATTTCGTCTGCATGTTGGCTGCAAAGTTCACATCAACTACCTAAAGGCTGGCTATTACCTACACCTAATAGGTAAGAAACAAGCTCAAGTGCAAATCAATCCCTCAAAGAAAAGTAAACAAGCAATTATCAAACCTAGTCTTCATGCATCCTTGTTCAAATCAACATCCATATTGAATTAGAGCAACATACCTCTCAATTGTAATAATACAAAGTTGAAATCAAATACATCCATTACAATTCATAAGTAGAAAGTGAAATCTTCCCCAATTGGATTTGCTAGGTCTTGATCTACAATTCTTCTCCAAGGATTGATGAATTAGCTCCTTGATACCTTGGGTAAGGTTTTGGAAGAGATGGAGATGGGAATCGTAGAGAGAATTTAGGAGGTGGTTATTCAAAGTTATGAAAAGTTATGACTTAGTTGTCAAAATAACCATTTTCCCCCTTTTATAATAAGCAAACAAGGCCTCGGATCGCTCGAGCCAAAGTTGGCTCGCCTGAGCCATGGTGAAAACTGCCAAATGCTGAAAATCACATTTTGGCTCGGCCGAGCCAATTTGGCTCGACCGAGCCACCTCTCTGAAGGGCTTGGCTCGACCGAGCCAAGTTGGCTCGGCAAAGCGAAGTCTCTGAAATGCCCCTGCACCCTTCCTGCTCTGCTTGGTCGATCTTGCTTCCTTTTGACTCCTAGCTCGGGCAATTTTTGTCCAAAACTCATCCAAAAGTGTTGTTTTATGCCCAAAACACGTCCTGCAACATTTCAAACATTTCAAACACGAAAACAAGACAAAAGAACAACAAAAGCATATGATATGAAGGCAAAATGGCCACAAACATGCACGCGCACACATCGAAAAATAGGTCATTTTACGCACATGTCATAATGAAAAACGTGACAGTCGTGTGAAGTGACACACAATTCCACGTTAAATTATCAATCCAAGTTATTTTATATTCGCTCTCGTGGAAACTATTTACTCGTATGAAGATGTATTAATAGCTAGGCAATACAATTGTCGTTGATTTTCTTTATCTATCAAGCTATGAATTGCAAACTAAAGTACAATTTGCACACAATCAAATATTCAACAATTTGCTAACTTTACCAATCACTTACTTCTATCAAATGTTTGGGTAGATTAGAGTAACAAGTCCAACAATCTTAGAAAGAAGTGAGTGTTTTTAAAATTCAATTGATCCAAATTAAATCAAGCTATGTTGTAAACGGATTTTAATTCCTATGAAGTTGAGCAACCGACTCTTTCCTAGTCAATCCCCTTTGTACCGGTGAATTGTCTGTTGATGAAATTAGAAATCTCAAACAACTACATTATCGATCCTTAACTCACTCCCAACCGACCATCGATTATTAACCTATAATCCTAGCCCCGCACATGGATTGGAACTAAAACTATACGATTATGCACTTATCACGACGATTCCGTCCGTGTATTGGCTACAACGTTCACATCAACTACCTATACATTGGCTATTCCTACATCTAATAGGTATGAACAAGATCAAGTGCAAATCAAGACTTCATAGGAAAGTAAACATACATAGAAGATTCAATCCATCTCAATATCCATATTACAACACTCACTTAGGAATTTAGTTCATCATACCTTGAATTAGAAGCAATACAAGTTAAGAAATAAGAATTGACATTACAAAGCTTCAAGGTCAAAATTGATCTTCTACGATTGCCTTCGTTGAATCCAATCCACCTAATCTCCTTCTTCAAATGTCACCAAGATGATGGAATGTTCCTTGGTTCTCCTAGATTCAAGTGGAGAAAGAAATGTAAAATTGAATCTAGGTGGAAGTTAGTGACAGTTATTCTCAGATTGGGCAAAAAACTCTTCATTTAATTGATTTTCCCCCTTTTATAGACGAGCTAGCAGAGCCTCGGATCGCCCGAGCTGAAGTTGGCTCACCCGAGCCTCCAGAAAATTCGTGAGGAAAAGGGAAAACCCGACCTAGCTCGGCCGAGCCTGCCTCGCTCGACCGAGCGATGTGTCTGTTCCACAGCTCGGTCTAGCCTGCACCCTGATTGGCCGAGCGAAGTCTCTGTCAGGCAGCTCGGCCGAGCCTGCACACCGCTCGGCCGGGCGACTCCTCCAAGCTCCCGAAACACCTCGTTTTGCACTGCTCGGGCAAACTTAGCCTCCTCGGACTTCATACTTGGACGATTTTCTTCCAAAATTCTCCAAAATACGCTAAATCATGCTCAAAATGTATCCTACATCATTTCAAACACAAAAACACAAAAACAAGACCAAAGAGCGACAAAAACATTTGATATGAAGGTAAAATGGCCACAAACATGCACGCTCACACATCGAAAAATAGGTCATTTTACACACATATCATAATCCCTCAAACTTGAACCTTTGATTGTCCTCAATCAAAACAAAGTAAAGCAATCAATGAACTTCATCAAACAACCACATAGCTCATCATAGTTATCTTAGCATGCTCTTATCGAACGAGATTATCTCCTAACTTTGTGACACGGTTAATGCTAATGACTCAAACCACTCATCAATATTGGATAAAGAAATGAAAACACTTCCTTACGTGTTTAGGGTATGATGAATTCACTCATTCACAAGATATCGAGCACAATTTCCATAGTCTTGAAACAATTCTCACCACTATACTACAACGACTTGGCTCCTAAAATAGAAAAGGTCTTTGCTTTTGGTTATAACGTGGCTTACTAAAAGGTAGGTGGTTTTGGGCTAAAGTGACGAACTTCTCTAAATCCCAAAACCCCCAAACTTATTCTCTTCAATCCACTTCTAACCTTGAGGCTTTTCAATCACAATTCTCATAAAAAAAAATTCTTTTCTCTTTTTTTTTTCTTTTCTTTCTTTTTTCATTTCCTTTTCTAGCACCCTCATTTTTTTCATTCATGGTGCTTTTCTTTCTTTCTTTTTTTTTTCTTTTCAAGTACCCAAATTTTTGTTGGTATCCATTTCTCTAGGATTCAAATCAATCCTACACTCAATACTTTTATTGCCTCAAATCACAACTTAAAGATTTCCAAACGATTCCCATCCCACTCTCATCTCCGTATTCACCCTCATACACTCAATTCCCCCAAGTTTTGTCCTAATATTTCCAAAGAAAATCCTCCATTTAAGCACAATCACGGGAAACAAGGGTATGAACGACAAAATTATGATATCAACAACCTTATACTTCCAAAGTGAAAGGAGGAACTAAGAATCGATGGCCTAAGATCATTTTTTAGTTACCAAACTCATGCCCAATAGATAGAGAATATATTCAAGTTCTAGATTTTGTGCTCTCAAACTTGCCACTCACAACCAAAAAGAATATGACAATATCAAGGCTCAAAAACTCTCGGCTTTTGTCAAGTCCTAGAAATTAACCTCGCACAAAACTCGGCAATTTAAAAGTTCAATTTAAGCATACCTTAACAACTAGATTATGCCCTATCATTGGTCGAAGCAAATTTTAGCCTTACAAAGTAGATCATGATTCAAATCTCCAATTCGCATTTGGGTTCATCATGCACACACAAGAAGCACACAACAACCTAACTAAATTCTACATGCCAACACAATTCAATCTGAAACTAAATGGTAAGAGGAACGATAGAAAGCGTTACCCATCGGTAAGCACGATCACCGCTTTCCATTCCTTATTTGCACCTACTAAACAACAATACAACACCACCAAACAATTTGAGCATAATAAAACCAATAAAACTCTCATGTCCACCATCTTACCACAAACCAATCTTTCAACAAAAATTAACACATTAATCAACTAGCACCACCATTCATTGCATACCATTATACATCCACATACAAAAACCAAATAGAAAGAATTAAACACATGCAAGCTCGCCATGATTCATCAAAACATTCCATAAAAGCAAAATCAATCAACATCCATCCTCACAAAAGTATATCAATATCGAATTACAACCATATCGAAGATCAATGTTATTCAAATTCAACAATGAAATCTAAACTAGACTAAAGATAAGGATAGAGATAAGAGAAGTGAACCAGAAGAGAGCACCGGATACCGACCACTCCCCCAAACTTAGTCAAGTGAGACTAAGTTTGTAAAAAGGTACCCGGTGCGCTCGCACTCCCTTTAGTCTGCTGGAGGCGGTTGACGAGGATGGCGAGCTTATGGAATAGGTACATAGCGCTGCAGCTCACTCACATCTTCCTGCAAGGTCTCCACATTTCGGTCAAGTCTGTCGAACCTGGAAGTAATAGTGGCTAGATCCACCATAGAACTCTCCCGGAAAGTGGCGAAATAATCATGAATAGAAGATATCCTATGGTCCATACCCTGCAAAGAAGAAGACAAAGAATCAACAGACTCAGCTGTCCTCGTGAGCATCGTCATCATTTGCTGCTGCCAATCTGTGACTGAAGAAGGTCTATGATGTGGGGGAACTCTTGTGCTCGGGTCGGCATCCTGCAACTGACCATGTTCTCTCAACCAAGACAACGAAGAGAAATATCCCTCGGAACACAGAATTCCAACGAAACCCTGGTGATCCTCAGAATCCAGCAACCAATTTGAATGGCCTCCCAAATCTTTAACCGTTGTCAACTCCTCACAAGGAAGCTCCAACACCTTATCCCCAAACTTATAATAATAACTAGTACCACGAGGGTCAGGCACCAGAAACCTCCCGGCCAATAAGGAATGGGTATCAAGATAGACAGCAGGAGCATAATTGCCCGTCAATTCAATCCGAGTTCTTTTCTATTTGCTCTCGTGGAAACTATTTACTCGTATGAAGATGTATTAATAGCTAGGCAATAGAAATGTCGTTGATTTTCTTTATCTATAAAGCTATGAATTGCAAACTAAACTACAATTGCACACAATCAAACATTCAACAATTTGTTAACTTTACCAATCACTTACTTCTATCAAATATTTGGGTAAATTAGAGTAACAAGTCCAACAATCTTAGAAAGAAGTGAGTGTTTGTATACTTCAATTGATACAAATTAAATCAAGCTATGTTGTAAACGGATTTTCATTCCTATGAAGTTGAGCAACCGACTCTTTCCTAGTCAGTCCCCTTTGTATCGGTGAATTGTCCGTTGATTAAATTAGAAATCTAAAACAGCTACGTTATTGATCCCTAACTCACTCCCAACCGACCGTCGATTATTGCCCTATAATCCTAGCCCCGCACATGGATTGGAACTAAAACTATATGATTATCCACTTATCACGACGATTCCGTCCGCATATTGGCTGAAACGTTCACATCAACTACCTATACATTGGCTATTACCTACATCTAATAGGTATGAACAAGCTCAAGTGCAAATCAAGACCTCATAGGAAAGTAAACAAACATAGAAGATTCAATCCATCTCAATATCCATACTACAACACTCACTTAGGAATTTAGTTCATCATACCTTGAATTAGAAGCAATAGAAGTTAACAAATAAGAATTGACATTACAAAGCTTCAAGGTCAAAATTGATCTTCTACGATTGCCTTCGTTGAATCCAATCCACCTAATCTCCTTCTTCAAATGTCACCAAGATAATGGAATATTCCTTGGTTCTCCTGGATTCAAGTGGAGAAAGAAATGTAAAATTGAATCTAGGTGAAAGTTAGTGACGGTTATTCTCAGATTGGGCAAAAAACTCTTCATTTAATTGATTTTCCCCCTTTTATAGACGAGCTAGCAGAGCCTCGGATCGCCCGAACTGAAGTTGGCTCGCCCGAGCCTCCTGAAAATCTGTGAGGAAAAGGGTTTGACCTGGCTCGACCGAGCCTGCCTCGCTCGACCGAGCGAGGTCTCTGTTCCACAGCTCGGCCGAACCTGTACCCCGATCGGCCGAGCAAAGTCTCTGTCAGGCAGCTCGGCCGAGCCTGCACACAGCTCGGCCGGGCGACTCCTCCAAGCTTCCAAAACTCCTCATTTTGCACCGCTTGGGCGAACTTAGCCTCCTCGGACTTCATACTTGGACGATTTTCCTCCAAAACTCTCCAAAATACGGTAAATCATGCTCAAAATGTATCCTACATCATTTCAAACACAAAAACACAAAAACAAGACAAAAGAGTGACAAAACATATGATATGAAGTTAAAATGGCCACAAACATGCACGTTCACACATCGAAAAATAGTTCATTTTACACACATATCAAGTGGCAAGATTGAGAGTAATAAATCTAGAACTTGCATCCGTTCTCTATCTATTGGTATGAGTGTGTGACAAGGAAATGATATTAGGCCATCGATTCTTAGTCCTTCCTTTGACCCCCGTGATTGAGCTTTATTGGTGAATTTATCTTTGTTATGATTAGGACCATGTTTGGGGGGAAAGAGTGTTTGAGGGTGAATACGGTGATGAGAGTTGGGTTGGGAAGTGATTGGATTTATGTTGTTGAAAATATTGAGGCATGAAAGACATGAAATAAAGGATTGGTTTGAATCCTAGAAATTGGGGCACCAACAAAATTTTGGTGCCAGTGTGTGAAAAGAAAGAGAGGCACCCATGAAATGAATGAATGATTGTGCTAGAAAAAAAAGAAGAAAATAAATGAAAGAGAAAAAAAATAAGAAAAAGAAAAAAAAGTGTTGAATTGAATAAGCCTCGGGTTTGAAGTGGTTTGAAGAGAACAAGTTTGGGGGGTTTTGGGAAATTGAGAAGTTTAGTCACTTTGGCCAAAAACCACCCACCTATAAGTTAGCCACCTTATAACCCTCGAAAAGACCTTTTTTATTCTAGAAACTAACTCATTGTAGTATAGTGGTGAGAATGGATGCAAGCTTATGGAAATCAAGCTCGATATCTTGTGATTGAGTGAATCTCATTGTCCCTGTACACGTGAGGGAGTGCTTTCTTTTCTTGTATCCATTTTCGATGAGTTGTTCATGTCCTTAGCATTAACTTTGTCACAAAATTAGGTGATAATCTCGTTTTACTTGAACATGCAAAGATCAACTTGATGAGCTATGAGGTACTTTCCGAGGTTGATTAACGATTTTACTTTATTTAGATTGAGGACAATCAAAGGTTCAAGTTTAGGGGATTATGATATGTGCGTAAAGTGACCTATATTTCGATGTGTGAGCGTGCATGTTTGTGGCCATTTTAATCTCATATCATATGTTTTTGTTGTTCTTTTATTGTGTTTTCGTGATTTTGTGTTTTGAATGGTGTAGGTTGTGTTTTAAGCATAAAGCAGCATTTTCGGCTTAGTTTTGGAGGAAAATCACCTGAGCTAGGAATCAAAGGAAGCCAGGCTCGACCGAGCAGAGCAATCCGATCTTCAGAGGGCAGGCTCGGTTGAGCCGAGACTGGCTCGGTCGAGCCACGACTGACAGAGAGCTCGCTCCGCCGGTCCTCCAGTGCTCGGCCAAACCATTGCTTCAGAGAGCTCGCTCGGTTGAACCAATCTGGCTCAGACAAGCTAGAACGTATCTTGGCGGTAATTTTAGTTTCTGAGCTATCCCGGGCTATCCTACCTTGGCCCGGGAAATCAGAGGCTCTATTTGCTCGTCTATAAAAGGGGGAATTCAGAGTTATTAGAGAACTTTTGCCAAATTTTCATAGAATCAAGTTAGAAATTCTCCTAAATTCAATCTTCCATCCTCATTCAATTCCAATCCTAGTGGATCAAGAGGAAGATCTACAACAAATTGGTTGAGATTAGTGAAGAGCAAGGGTAGATCAAGTGCAAGGGTAACAATTGGGGAAGAAATCAATTCACCTTTCAAGTTTGTTATGGATTATCTTTCATTTTATCTTATATTGTAAAAATTGGAAGGTATGGAGAACTAAATTCCTTGTTAGTGTTGTTTGGATTGATAATGTGTGAAATTGAGATTGAATGTTGAATGTTTCGCTTCCTATGAGAGCTTGAATCACACTAGATCTTATCCCCAATCACCTAGGTTTAGGTAATAGCCAACGTAGGTGGTTTTTGACGTGAACACTGCAGCCAACACGCGAGTGGAATCGTTGCAAATAGTGTGAATTAATATTATTCTTAATCCAATCCATGTGCGGAAATAGGTCATAGGGAAATAATCTACGTTCTAGAAGGAGTGGACTAGGTTTCGATAACGTGACTGTTTGAGATTAGTAGGATCTTCTATGGTTAACTCGCTGTGACAAGGGGTTAGCTACTTTAGAGTGGATTGCTCAATCTCATTGCAATTAAATTGAGTTTACATCACAATTCGATATGAGTTGAACACATTAGATTTCCACACAACACTCACTCTTATCTCATTTGATTGAACTTGTTACTTCATTTACCTAGTTTGGAAAGCTTGATTCGTTGTTTTAAAAAGCTTCTATTCAAGATGATTGCTATTGTGTTTACTTCATTTATGCAATCTTAGTTAATGTTTTTGCTTAGCTAATTGAAAAACTCAACGATATATGTTTTGCCTAACTACAAACATTCCATACGAGTAGGGAGTATTATATCGGGCGAAGTTGAAAAGAACCTTGGATTGATAAAATTTAACTTGAATAAGTGTTATTTTTACACCGCATCAAAACGCCATCAACAGTCATCATCACAAAACTCTGTACGAAGTCTTCAATGGTCTTAAACCTTCTATATCTCATCTTTGTGCTTTTGGTTCTCCATGTTACATCCATAATAATTAAATGTCAAAACTGAATACTTTCAGTCCCAAGGCTGACCAAAGAGTGGTCCTTGGATATGGACACCCTTCATACAAGGGATACAGAGTACTCAACAAGACAACCAGACTTGTGGAAGTAACATGCTCTGTCATTTTTTATGAGTCTATTTTAGTGCGCAGAACCTTGAAAAAATTTGAACTTGGCGATCCTGTTGTTAACAATGGGTGTGAGAAATTCAGTGCGGATAAAGAAGATCAAAATCAAGTTTCTCAAACCAAATCTGTAGATGATCACACAAGTGATCCAGATGATGAGGCCAATACTGCAATCGACCTAGCTAAAGCCTTTGGCTCATTTACTATACACCCAGGCATCAATCAAGGGGGAACTTCAGGAGATCAAAACAAAGCTCAATTTGAATGTCAAATTGGAACAGAGTCGCCAATTCAAACTGACCTTACTGAAGATGAAAATGCTGGTCCTCATGATATCCATCCAACTGTGTCTCAAGAAAATCAAGAAAACCAGGATATGGAAGTCATTACAGGAGAAGGAGACTCCAGTCAAAATAACTTAATTTTAGTTCCAATATCAGGAGCAGAAGGTACTGAGTATTTAAAAGAGTTCGTCAGACCTGTTGAAGTTACCCAGCTCTAGAAAGCCGAAATGATTAAGAAACCATCCTGAGGAAGCTTTGCTAGACACTATTGCCAACTCACTTCGCACGAGGCAAGGAAGTGCTCTACTAACTTGTTTCATATCTCAAGAGTTAGAGTCTACGAAAAATTTAGATGCTCTGAACTCAACTGACTGGATCAATGCAACACAAGAGGAACTTGCTAAATTAAAGAGAAACGAGGTTTGGTACTTAGTAGATTGACCTACTCAGCAGTCAGTTATCGGCACCAAATGGGTTTTTAAGAATAAGAGAGACGAAACTTGGAACATAGTGAGGAAACCTTTGTTCCAGTGACCAGACTTGAAGCAATCCGCCTATTCGTTGCCTATGCAGCACACAACAACTTCACAGTCTTCCCGATGGATGTGAAAAGTGCCTTTCTGAATGGGGAACTGAAAAAAGAAGTATATGGAGAATAGCCCCCTGGCTTTGAAGAAGGAAATCAAGTGTACAAACTGAGGAAGGCTCTGTATGGGTTGAAGCAGGCACCCAGAGCTTTGTATGAGACGTTGTCACAATTCCTCCTCAAGAATGGTTTCTGGAAAGGCAAAATCGTCACAACTCTTGTCATAATCAAGGATGGATCAGACATTATTCTGGTGCAGATATACGTCGCGACATCATATTCGGATGCAGAAACTTGGAGATGTGCAAAAAGTTTGCCTAACTGATGCTAAACAACTTCTAGATGAGCATGATGGGCAAACTGACTTATTTCTTAGGTCTCCAAGTAATTAAGCTCAAAGGAGGCTGTAGGGATTTTTCAGTGAACCGAATCACAAAATCCAACTGCATCGGATCGATTTATGGATATTGCACACAACCAAAATTCACAATAAAATCCTAGCATGCTCCTATGAATTAAATTCGAATTGTGGATTGAGAGATTACCGTAATTCCGTAGAGTCTGATCCAATCTTTCGCGTTTGAATATCCAACTTTAATTCAATCCCGCGATTCGATTTAATCTGCAGAAACATAAATTAGATATCTAATTTCTAAAATAAATCGAAAACAAAAGAGAAAAAGAAGAAAATATGTTCTCCAGATCAGATCTTGAGGGCTGTGTCCCAATGCTGTTCACATCTGCTACTGGTGAGAATTCCACAGATCTGTGTTGTAGGCCGGAGCAGAAAAATCCTTCTCCTCCCCACTACAGGCATCGCCCTCTCTCTCTCTCTCTCCCTAGGGTTTCAAACTGATTTGAATGATATTAAGTGGCTAGGGTTTCAGAGAAAGAGTGGTCTATTTATAGACCCAGGGTTTTATCCCTAATGGGCTACTGGGCCTTTTTTCATGATGTTTATTTGGGCCAATCCTGGTACCTAATGCAAATAATAAAGTGGGCCTATAAATTAATTATTTCCCATGTCCACAACCCAGGACACAATTAATTAATTAATATTAATTCTTTTTCACCACAGAATTAATACTAACATATCCCTTTATTACCACGTTATGAGAACGGGCTGCATTAATTGAGAATCCCCGTATTTAAGGTTACTGGAAATTCATTAATTAATCGGAGCTTCAGACAAGCTCTAGCTACAATTAATTAATATCTTATTATTCCTGAGTAGTACCACTCAATCCTTATCACTCGTGCCTGAACTTAATCAGCATGCAGGACTTTGGCACTATGAATGTCATTGAGCTCCTCAGGGAATGTCCCCATCCTATTACTCGGATATGGTTACCTAAACCCAATCTCAGGCAGTACTACACAAACTGTTGTTACCCAATATGCGGATATACGAGAACGTTACTCAGGCTCTCCACCATGGCAAGTCAAATCACCAGTCAACCCGTGCAAACCCCTGAACCTTCGTTAGGGTTTGGACTCAATCAATAACGAGATCTTGTATTCGCTGATGTCAGAAAGATGAATACATCTCACTGCGGTCCATCAATATGCCACCCCTGCGTACCAGCATGTCAAGTAACCAAGATAGACTACTTATTCCGACAATGCCGCAGCCATTCGGACAGACGTATCCTCATACGTTGTCTCGGCTGTGATCAGGTTTATGTCTCACTAGGACAAGTGATCATACTGTCTTCTACGATGTACTGCACGCCGTATGATCGTCCCTATCGGTGAGACAAGAGGATACCATTGTTACATACACGTAAGATTGTTTAACAGATATGAGAAATAAACCGTTGTATACTCATTATAATAAATGCTTTCAGTAAACAAAACCCATCAGAGGCATCTTCATCAATCAGAAAAAATATACCAAGTACTTGATCAGCAAGTTTTATCCGAAGAAGACCAAGCCCTTGAGGATTCTTATGAGCCCAATTACTCAGATCAATCTTGATGAAGAAGGCGAGGTAGTCAACCCAACAGCATACAGAGGCATCATTGGGTCACTCGTGTACTTAATTGCAAGCAGGCCAGACATCTCCTACTCAGTTAGGGTATGTGCGAGATTTCAAACCAATCCAAAGAAGTTGCACATGGATACTACCTGAAGAATAGTCAAATACCTAAAAGGAACTGAGTCATTATGTATTTGGTACCCAAAATCTGATGAGCTGACTCTTAATACTTATTCATAGTGAGATTTTGGAGGATGCAGTATCGATAGGAAGAGCACAAGTGGAACATATCAGTTCCTAGGTCACAAGCTTGTAAGTTGATTCATCTGGAAGCAACACTCAGTTGCCACGTCTACAATTTGAGCAGAATACGTTGCTACATCAAGCTGCTGTGTTCAAGTGCTTTAGATCATGCAACAACTGCTTGATTATGATGTTGAAACTGGGTATGTACCAATCTATTATTGTAACAACAGTGCAATGTGCATCACAAAGAACCTAGATCATCATTCCAGATCAAAGCACATCGACATAAGGCATCACTTCATCAGATACCATGTCGAAAAGAATGATGTTTCAATCGAGCACATCCGATCTAAAAGATCAACTGGCTGACATCTTCACCAAACAACACTAGAGACCAGATTTAAGGAGCTTTGCATAACACTTGGTCCACTGGAGATTGATGAAGTCTTAGTTGAAGAAGACTAATTCCGAATAAAACTGAGTCCAAGCTCTCAATTTTCATAAACTCTATGCGCTACTCAGTATGAAGAAGCTATCTATTAGGGCATCCGATGAAGCAGAGAGTTACCTTCAGTCAAGCTTCAAAATGACTTGATGAAGTGAAACCATGTTTTGATTTTCGTACTTAGAAGACTTCTGAAAGACGGATGGGAAATTAAACTGAGTTTCAACTCTCAGTTAAGGAACTGACTCTTAGTAAGTTTGGAATTTCGAATGGCGGGATTTTAAATTCCAAAGGTGATTGCTGCGGTTACATTGCTATTAATGCGTATCTTGCATCGATGAATCAAATTTTGACACGTGGATAACGCTCATTCCCACATTACTCCAGTCAAATCTGAAACGTGCATCGCGAGGCAACGTATCTCAATCGTCGCTGAATATCAAGAAACTGAAAGGTCATAATGTACACCTAGTTCATTTAAATGATCTTTCTCTCTGATATAAATAGGGTTCATTTGTTTCCTCTTTAAAACAAACTTTTTTCTCCAAAATCTCCATTGTCGAACCCTTCCTTCCATGTTTATACTTCATGTTCAACCACAACTTCCCTTGAATCTAGGAAAATGGTGACAAAACTCAAGCCTCCAGACATAATTTCACCACCCTTTTTGGGAGCGGTCAAAGAGGGGGCAAAAAGTATGGAAGGTGTAGAAGACATCAAAACTGGTGAGGGAATCTTCAGTACTTTGAGCTCGACACGTCCAACAACAAGTAGAATCTCAATTTTTTTTTGTTTTTACTGGCTGGTTTATACATTGAAACAACAAAGTATGGATTGCTCTAGGGTCATGGCCTAATATAGAAGCCCGGAGGATTCAAGACATTCATAGGGAATGTTCTTGTCACAGCTAATGGATTCCATGCCAATGTCAGCGCCAGCAGACCTCCGAGGGGTCAAAGCTACTGAAAGCCAGCATGAGGGAAGTATAAAACAGGTCAGCATATCAAACCCGCTTCAACGAGGCAACGTTGAGATGTAATAGGACAAGTTTTTTCTTTCCACAAGGAGCACATCTCAACAGATGGTTTTATAGTCCGAGAACTCCTAGAAGACATAATCTAAATGCAAGGGAATGATAGTCAGCTACCATCCTTGGACAAGGAGTTCTAAATGGACCTAAGTCGAAGCTAGTTTGAAGAAAATCATGAATACAGTAAGCAACCTAGTATAGACTTGAAAAATAGTTCTGTAATAGATTTCTTCTTGTTAGTTTATCCTTGTACTTGTAATGAAAACTATTAAAGGGTAAACTTAATTGTTGATGACAATCTCTTTTTGTCCAACAAAGGTCTTTGTTCATCAAATGCTGAACTTACACAATCCAGTGTAATCAGCAGACTTCTTCCTCTCTCCCGTTCTTAAGATTTAAATTGCTCTAAACTGACTAGAAATATCAATCGAGCAATATTTCTCCTAGTTTATAAGGAGAAGATCTTAAGTAAAAAGCTAAAATTGAGGGGGAACTTTTCTGAGTTTATGCGACAAATTGTCAAAACTTTAAAACCTCTAAAGTTATCCACACCTCATCGGCTCAGGTTCCAGATGGCTTTGACCACACCAAAAAGGGGGAATATGTTAGGAGTTTTTAAGAGAAATCCTTCCTTAATTTTGGATGTTTCGGTAGGTTAAAGAATGTAAGCCATCTTAGTCAGTTATTCCAGTTTCTAGAGTTTTAAATTATAATCCTTGCACAGGATCGATCGAGTTGTTATAGAACTTAGGCTGAAGACCGAGCAATAGAGAATGCTTGAGAATTAACTATTATCACGCCTAGCCTAGACCAAAAACTGTGTGGGAGCACTCAGTTTAAGGTCTATCCATATAGACCAGGAGAAGTCGGTATGAGTGCTTTCCCAAATTAACTAAGGAAAAGTCAATTTAAGGAATTTCCATACTGATCCGGAGAAATCAGTATTAGGGCATTTTTCATACTGACTTTAGACAATTAGTATGAGGGTTTACCACACTAACCTTGGGAAGTTAGTATGAGGGCTAAGTTATACTGACCTTGATAAGTCAGTAAAAGAGCCTCAGTCAGCCTCAGGCATTCATATATGCCTAAGTCAGTACGAGGTTATCCAAACTGAGATTTCTTGGGCAGAAAAGAAGTCTGACATAAAGTTAGTTTATAGTACACTGACGCAGCAGGGCAGAGCAGAAAGGAGATCTAAGGCATAAGCTACGATTGCGCAAATTAATCCACGAGTCTAACATCTGGATTTATGTGTCTAACGGATAGAAATTCAAAATGCCAAAGGTCCTCCTCTATATAGAGGCCTGCCCTCTCAACCTTAAACGACTATTTGAACATAATTCAAAATCTGAAAGTCTTAAGAAGACAAATGGCATTTTAAGGTCATCTTTCTCTGCTAAACTCTCAGAGTTTTCGTGTTCTCTAAAACGTGACTTGAGTCTCCACCTCAAGTTACCCTCCATGCTTACTTCTCCTTGCACGAGGTTGAAGCTTTAAGTTGAAGCTCTTATTGGTGAATATATCTTTCTAAGATATATTCGTAGTAGTCAGTTTCCTAGTCTGGGATTTTGAGTCTCACGGGCGTATGCCAACCACCTGAGTTCTGAGAAGAACGAGTAACATCCAACCATTTTGGGAAGAATAAGTAAACATCCAACCACGTAGGGTGCATCCCCACTTCAACCCAAAGACTGAGTCTACAATGAGTTCTAGGCGAATGCCATAGCTACCCGGAGGATGGAGGTGCCACGGACTGTGTATAGATCGTAAAGAGGCTTGTATTTAATTAGTGAATTATCCAGACCTTGGGTCTGAAGAGTGGAAGTAGGATATTGAAGTCCGAACCTCTATAAATCTCTGTGTGTTGATTACTGCTTTCCTTCATACTTGCTCTATTTTCAGTTTCACAAACTGACTCATGAAACCTTCAATACTTGTCCAAGTATTGAAGTGTATATAGTGTGAAACAGGCATAAGGTAAAACAGAGACCTAAGCTTCTTTCCACACACAAAACTAACTATACTCTATTTAAGCAAACTAGTGCAACTGTTATTTAATACATCTGCTGCATACACAAACCATCCAATGCTTAGTTTTGCACTCTGATTTTTGGATCAACAACTACTGAGCTCGGAAACAGACCACAAAGCACATTGCCTAGCAATACTAAAAAACCAATGGCAGGAAAAGAACAATGCAAGGTTGTTACATTAAGAAATGGAATTTAATTTGAGGAAAGGAGAGCTATACCTCTGGAAAGTTGGAGAATGATCATCATCATGAACTACAACATGTAAAGAAGATCCATTGAAGGAAAAACAAGTAGAGAATGAAGAGGTGCTTCTCGAAACAAGGATGGAAAAATATCATGTGGACAAGGTTGTGGAAAATTCTGAGGGAAATGCAACCAAAACCAAGAGGAAATCTGTTTTAGATGAGTATGATTATGTACCACCTCCACCATATCCACTTATTTTCAAAAAAAAAAAAACAAAAAGAAGACAAACAATTCAAGAAATATTTGGAAATGTTGAAGCAACTCCACATTAATGTTCCACTGGTTGAAGCACTTGAGCAAATGCCCACTCAGGTGAAATTCTTGAAAGACATCTTGTCTAAGAAAAAGAGGTCGAAGGAGTTTGAGACAGTCTCACTCTTTGAATAAGTAGGTGGCCCTCTGTGAAGACAGATTCCAGCCAGACTCAAAGATCCAATAAATTTTACTATTCCTTGTTCTACTGGAGGCCGAGATGTAGGTAGAGCTCTCTGTGACTTAGGAGCTAGTGTGAATCTGATGTCACTGTCAATATTTTAGAATGTAGGCATTGGAGGAGCCAAACCTACAACAATATCTTCGCAACTTGCTGATAGATCTACTGTACATCCTAAAGGTAAAATACAATATGTGCTAGTGAGGGTGGATAAATTCATATTCCCTGCAGATTTTATCATTTTAGATTATGAAGCAGACAAAGAGGTACATATCATTCTAGGAAGACCATTTCCTGCTACTGGGAGGAATTTAATTGATGTAGAAAATGAAGAACTGATTATGAGGGTGCAAGATGAACAAGCTACTTGTAACTTGTTCAATGCTATGAAGAGTCCGGATGATTCTGAAGATTTTTTTTCCATTGGAGTTCTCGACTCAGTAATAGAGGAGTTCATTTTAGAAAATCATTCTGGAAAAGATTGTGACAATGAAGAATCACCTAAAGATGCTATTGCATGGGTAGAGCAAGGGCGAAAGTTTGGGGGAGTTAGGCAACCTTTTGAATCGGTTGATCTTTTGTCTTGAGAAATGAAGGATTCTAAACCATATATGGAAGAGCCTCCAGAATTAACTTTGAAGCCTCTCCCTGCCTATTTGAATTATGCTTATTTGGGTGAATCGGATACATTGCCAGTCATTATAGCTGCTAATATAATGAAGGAAAAAGAGAAGATTTTATTGGAATTACTCAAGAAACACAAGCAGACAATAGGGTGGACTATCTTTGATATCAAGGGGATAAGTCTTACAATCTGCATGCATAAGGTTCAGATAGAAGAAGGGAGTAAAACATTCAATCACAAAGGAGGTTGAACCCTAACATGAAGAAAGTAGTAAAGAATGAGTTTATCAAATGGTTGGATGCAGGGATCATCTTTCCCATTTCTGACAGTTCTTGGGTAACTCTAGTCCAGTGTGTTCCAAAGAAAGGAGGAGTTACAGTGGTATAGAATGAAAACAATGAGATGATTACAACTAGGACTGTGACAGGATGGAGAATCTGCATAGACTATAGGAAGCTAAATGATGCAACAAAGAAGGATTGCTTTCCTTTTCCATTTGTAGATCAGATGTTGGACAAGTTAGCCGGGCAAAAAGTTCTACTGCTTCCTTGATGAATATTCAAGGTATCACCAGATTGCCAAAGCCCCAGAACATCAGAGCTTGACTACTTTTACCTATCCTAATGGGACATTTGCGTTTAGGAAAATGCCTTTTAGGTTGTGCAATGCTCCAACAACCTTTCAAGGTTGCATGATTGCCATATTCTCATAAATGATAGATAATGGGTTAGAGATCTTCATGGATGACATATCAGTATTTGGGGAAGATTTTGATGCATGTTTGAATGATCTGGAGAAAGTTTTGAAGCTCTGTGAGAAATCTCAATTGGTTCTCAATTGGGAGAAATGTTGTTTTATGGTACAACAAGGGATTGTTTTGGGACACAAAATTTCTAAGGTGCTAATATTGAAGTCATAGACAAGATTGTTGTACCAAACTCAATTAAAGCAGTAAGGAGCTTCCTTGGGCATGCAGACTTTTTTAGGAGGTTTATAAAGGAATTCTCCAAGATTGCTAAACCCCTCTCTGAACTACTAGAGAAAGATAGGAAGTTTGAATTCTCTCCACAATGTGAGGATTCTTTTCTGAAATTAAAAGTTGCACTTGTTTCTAAACCTGTGATGCAACCTCCTAATTGGAACTCTCCATATTAATTGATATGTGATACTAGCAATTATACTTTGGGAGTTTCATTGGGGCAAAGAAAAGACAAGATCTTCAGAGTGATCTACTATGCGAGTAAGACACTTGATGGAGCTCAAAGGAACTACACAACTACAGAGAAAGAGTTGTTGGTTGTAGTCTTTTTTTTTTTACAAGTTCATATCTTATCTTGTACGATCCAAGGTTATTGTGTATACAGACCATTCTACAATAAAGTATTTGATGGCAAAGAAGGATGCCAAGCCAAGGCTTATAAGATGGATACTATTATTACAAGAGTTTGACATGGAAATCAAGGACAAGAAGGGGACTTAGAATCAAAGTGAGGATCTAGCGGATGAGGGAGATGAATCTACTGAAGTAGAAGGTTTTGAAGAAGAGGAGAGTGTTGAGGAATAAGAAGAGGAATCGAGTCAGGAAATTGAGGAGGAAGAAAAAGTCTCAGATGAGGAAGATGAGCATGAAGCAAAACTGGAAACAGAGCAGGAATCCGAGAAAAAAGAAGATGATGCATCATATGAGGAGCATGTGCCCGAAGAAAAGTCAGAAAAAGAAATTGAGAATCAAAGTTAGGATCCAGCGGGTGAGGGAGATGAATCTGCTGAAGAAGAAAAGGAGCCCGAGAAGCTAAAGAAAACCAACAAAAGGAAAAAGAAAGATGAGGCTTCAAAAGCTGATCAGGAGGAAATCCCCAGAAATCCAAGGACTGGGAGAAGGATTAAAGTTGTTGCTGTGAAGGAGACTAAGGAGGCCATCAACCCAGAGAAAGGGGGGAAGTCTGGCAAGAAGGAGCAACCTAAGAAGGGTATGACAAAGGTGGTAGAAGAGAAGAACCTTACTCGAGAAGAAATTGATAATATTCCCAAGTTTTCATCTGCAATCCACAAAGAAAGGATGAAGGTTATGGGAGAATGCCAGCTGCTAATTGAAAGAGGGTTCAAGAATTTAAAGGCACTGCCAGAGACTCTGGTCAGGCAGATTGAGCACCAAGGATGGTAAAGCTTTGTCATTCCACCACCACCTCCAATTATTGCTCTGGTAAGGGAATTTTACGAAAATTGTAAGCAATCTACCACCATAGATTATGAGCTTGTCTCAATAGTGAGAGGAAAGGAGGTAAGGCACAATCCTTAGACCATTCATGAGGATTTTGGAAGCCATTCAGCCGACCCTAATGATTTTATTGAGATGTTACTAGCGCCTACAAAATAGCAACTTGATGAAGCTTTTGTTGGGTATTGTATACAGAAAGCATTTATTACAATGAGTATACGATTGACTTTTCTCCTATCTATTAAACAAACTTACATGAATGTAACAATGGTATCCTCCTGTCTCACCAATAGGGACGATCATACGGCGTGTTGTAAATCGCAAAAGATAGTATGATCACTTGACTTAGTGAGACATAAATATTATCACAGCCGAGACAGCATTGAGGATACATTTGTCCAGATGGCAGTAGCATAGTCTGAAGAAGTATTCTGTCTTGGTTACTTGATATGTTGGTACGCGAGGGTGGCGTATTGATTGGACCACATTGAGATGTATTTGTCTGTCTGACATCAGCGAATACAAGATCTCATTTTTGGTTGAGTCCGAACCCTAACGAAGGTTCAGGGGTATGCACGGGTTGACTGTTGCTTTGATTTGACATGGTGGAGAGCCTAAGTAACGTGCTCGTATATTCGCATCATGGGTAGCAGCAGTTTGTGTAGTACAGCCTGAGACTAAAGTTAGGTAATCATATCCGAGTAATAGGATGGGGACATTCCCTGAGGAGCTCACTAATGTTCATCGTGCAAAAGTCCTTTAGGCTGATTAAGTTCAAGCACGAGTGATAAGGTTTGAGTGGTACTGCTCAGGAAAATAAGATATTAATTAATTGTAGATAGAGCTTGTCAGAAGCTCCGAATAATTAATGAATGTCCGGTAACCTAAAATATGAGGATTCTTAGATAAATGCAGCCCGTTCTCAAAATGTGGTAATAAAAGGTTAGGTCAGTATTAATTTTGTGGTGAAAAATAATTAATGTTAATTAATTAATTGTGTCTTGGGTTTTGGAAATGAGAATTAATTATTTCATAGGCCCACTTAAATATTTGCATTACATCACAGGTCTGGCCCAATTAAATATGCTGAAAAAAGGCCAATAGCCCATTAGGGTTAAAACCCTGGGTCTATAAATAGACAGCTCTCTCTCTAAAACCCTAGCCACTTCAGAACATTGGAATCAGTTTGAAACCCTAGAGAGAGAGAGAGGGGGGGCGGTGGCGCCTGTGTTTGGGAGAAGAAGGAATTTGACTCCGTCCTACACATTACAGATCTGTGGAATCCTCACCAGTAGCGGATCTGAACAACATTGGGATGCTGATCTGAAGATCTAATCTTGAGAACAAGCCTCCTTTCTTTTTGTTTTTCTTTGTTCGATGAAATCAAGAAATTGGCTTTGCTAATTTCTGTTTCCGCAGATTTAATGAAATCACGTGTTTGAGTTAAAGTTTGATATTCAAACGCGAAAGATCAAATCAGACTCTACGAAATAAAGGTATTCTCATTATCCATACATTAAATTCATAGGAGCATGCTAGGGTTTGATTAATTGTCTATTTTATTCAACATCCATGATTGGTCCTGCTTAATCGGATTTGGTGATTCAGTTCACGGAAAATCCCTAAAATTGGTATCAAAGCCAAGTTCCTGATTCAAGGGTCTGTTGAATATGATTTATTCATTATGCATGTATGAATTTTATTTGTCGTGGATGGTTTTTGTTCCTCGTGGAAACCCGTCTGATTTAATCTGTGGTGGTTTATCCGTGTTTTGATTAAATCTGTTTTGTAAAATCACGAAAAAATCTGTGATCAAATTTGATAGAAAAAATTATAATAATTTAGTCTATGTAATTTATTTTCAAATCTTTAAACTGGACTGGATGGGACGAAGAACAAGACGAAGACCGACAGGACGAGGACGAAGACCGACAGGACTAGGGCGACGCGCACGACAGCGGTAGGCGGCCGCGCGCGTGCAGTCGAGGCAGGCTTGGCCTGCGCATGCGTTCAGCTACAGGCAGGCATTGGCGGCGACGAGCTGCGACAGAGGGCGGCGCGCGCGGCCGCGCGCTGCAGCGCGTGGCACGCACAGGCTGCAGGTGGTGGCGGCGGCAGGGCGGCGGTGCTGGTGGCGGCATTGGCTGTCGTCGGCGGCTGTTGCCCCTACGGCGGTGGTTCATGTTTTGACGGTTGGTCGAATTCGGTGTAAACCCTAGGGTTTGCAATTGAGTTGTGGGACCAATTTTCAAATCACAAAACCCTAGATCTCAAAAGATTTGGTGGTTGAAGATTTCATGGCCTTGAAGATATGAAGAAAGACTTGGAGTTATCCAAAATATTTATTTTTCAAATTAATAATAGATACGATATATTTTCTTATTTTGTGGGGCCACGAGGAATTTTTGTTTGTCTTAATTGTCCTCGTATGATATGTTATTTATTAATTGTGCAATAAGCATGAGTAGATAATAGGAAAAACATGGTTTACTGCTTTTATTATTTACAGCTTTACAAGCATGCTTGTGTGATTAATTTCTAGTTGGATTATATTTTAGGAATTTTTGAGCGTGTTTAATTACATGCAAAAATTTGGAAAATATAATGACAATGAAATTAACTGTGTGCGCATTTTAGAAACCTTTTGAATAAAAAATACTAAGCGGATTTTATTTAAAATCAACAGACCTCCACAAAGCAGTCATAGGCTCTAAGTGCATCTCTCGTCTTAGTAAACATCTACGAGTGTAGCTTGCTAATTCTCGGAGGTGCATGGATTGCAGTTGTTGGGATTTATAGACAAACAATTTAAATCATGTGAATAGTGGGAGGGTTTTGCATAAACGTCTACAAATGTCGCTTGCGTAGATCTCTTTCATAAGTATTCTAGGATTGATTTAAAATTTAGATAACAAAAGCTTTAAGGGCTGTACGGTATGTTTACGTGCCATTCTAAACTGTCTCTTTTGGCTGGAGTTAGAGTTGTGGTTAATCGCTTAGAAGCATCTGACGATATAATGTAGTTGCTGCTTTCCTGTTCTTGAAAGATGACTTGGTCTAAGTTTTATCACTAATTATTAATTTCAAGTGTCTAAAGGTTCCTGACATGGTATGGAATTAAAGATTTGGGGCTTGAAACCCGCAATTCTGATTGAGGGTGAAATCGTAAACGTCTACGAGTGTAACTTGGCGGTTGGAACTCTTGGGCTATTAGTGCAGAACATTTGTATTCGATTTATCAGGAGGTTATCAATGCATTTGTTTTCGAAGTTCTGCATGTATGTTCTTATTTAAGATTCTTTATTATTTCAGATATGTCTATGTCTACTGTTGATCATATTCTTGCTCTCAATCCCTTAACTGGTCCGAACTTTCCTGAATGGAGTTTTTGAATCAAACACATCCTTTATCTGAAAAATCAAGCATATGTTCTTTTCATGGATCCACTAGTGCCTGGCTATGATGTGGTTTGTGAACTTGAGCTTAAGTTTTATGAAAGATGGGAGGATGTTGATGATTTTGCCTATTGGCTTATCACAGCTGGCCTATCTAAAGAATTAAAGTGCAAGTATGAGAACTTCAATAGGGCTGGAGAGATCTTGAAGGATCTCTTGACAGCTTATGGCAATGTGGAGCGGACTATTAACAATAGACTTGTGCACAAGAAAATGGTTGAGGATAGTTCGGTGACAGCCCACATGATGTCTATGACCGAGCTCATGAGACAGTTCACTGTGCGGGGAGTTAATATCAGTGCTCAAGGTGAGATTGATATCATCTTGAATTCTCTTCTGGAATCTTTCCATGATTTCAAGGTAGTTGTTGTTGCAAGGGGAGAGTATGCTCTGTATGAGCTGCTTGAGGATCTTGTAGTGGAGCAATCTTCCATGCGTGCACAGAAACCCGCTCTGACAGTTTCCAGTACCAATTCGACAACAACCTTTAAGGTTGGAGAAGATGGTGCTGAAAGCAAGTTCAGGAAATCGGGTAGTGTAAGTAAATCAAGAAGGGTGAAGAGAGTAAAGGTCACTCGAAAGAAGGACAGGTGTGCTGGGTGCAGAAAGGTGACTTGTCTGAATGCTAAGGGACAAGGTACGTCATTTGCATTTGTAACGGAAACATGTTTAGCATCGGTTTCTACTCATTCGTGGGTAGTGGATACTGGAGCTACTGATCATGTTTATTACATTTTACAGGGGTTCACACCGAGGAAAGGTGCTGAAGAATGACGAGGTTACCATCTCGATGTGGAATGCAGCACAAGTGAGTGCAGCTGCCATTTGAGATTTCACCTTGTACTTTGATGATTCTGTTTTGACTTTGAAAGATGTTTTATATGTGCCGGATTTTCGGCGGAACCTTATTTCAGTTTCCAAACTTTATATTGATGGATATTCAATTATTTTTGATAGTGGTGTTTCTATCATTGGTAATAACGGTGTTATCTGTCGTGGGATGCTGAATAACTCTCTCTATGTTATTAACTATAATCATAAGTCTTCCGCAACTATTGCATATAACTCATCCGAAATTGATAATCCTAGAAAGTGAAAACTTGCTTCTTCTGACGAGGATCTTACATATCTCTGGCACTTGAGACTCGGTCAAATCAGCTTGAAGTGGATTCAACGACTTGCAGATGATGGTACATTTGACTTAGTCCGGCCAGTACCTTATAATGTCTACGAATCCTGCATCGAGGGCAAGCTGTCTTCTTGGCCTTTCAAGGCTAGTCAGTCTCGAGCAGAGGAAGTGTTGGAACTGATCCATTCTGACTTATGTGTGCCCATGTCCACACAGGCTCGTGGAGGTTATGAGTACTTCGTCACATTCATTGACGACTACTCAAAATACGGATATGTTTACCTTCTTCGCTACAAGTCTGAATGCTTTGAGAAATTCAAAGAGTTCAAGGCTGAGGTAGAAAAGAAGGTCAGGAAAACTATCAAGTCACTGCGATCTGACTACGGTGGCGAATACCTCCATAATGAGTTCCTGCAATATTTGTCAGATCACGGGATTACATCCCAGTTGACTGCACCGGGTACTCCCCAGCAAAACGGTGTAGCTGAAAGAAGAAATAAAACTCTTTTAGAGATGGTAAGATCAACGATGAGCTATGCAAGCTTACCTATTTGTTTTGGGGATACGCATTGGAAACAGCGGGTTACGTATTGAATGTGGTGCCTTCTAAATCACTTCTAAAGACACCTGCTGAGCTCTTCCTTGGTCGCTGGTGCGGCTAAAAGTTCAATAAAAATTAAACTCTTAGCTACACAAGAATAAAATTTGTAAAATCCAGGTCCTTCTTCCCTTCGCTCGCTAGATTACCGGGATACTATAGCAAAGTCTAATAGCTAGGTAACATAAAATCGTTGAGTGATTTCTATCAAACTAGGCAATATATTTAAACCTATGCTAACAACATATAACAAGGCAATGAATTAAACCTACAATCAATATCAAGTCTCCAAACAATCATTAAATTCTCTCCACACATTGGTAAACCAAGACAAACAAATACTCAAATGAGGTAGATAGGATGTTGAAATAAACGTAGATTTAATCCAATTAGGTTAATCATTGATGTAAACAAGTTTTAATTCCTATGAGGTTGAGCAACCAACTCTTTTCTAGTCAATCCCCTTTGTAACGGTGAATTGTCCGTTGATGAAATTAGAAATCTCAAACAGCTACGTTATCAATCCCTAACTAACTCCAAAACGTCCGTCGATTATTGCCCTACAATCCTAGCTCCGCACATGGATTGGAACTAAAACTATATGATTATGCACTTTTCACGACGATTCCGTCCGCGTATTGACTGCAACGTTCACATTAACTACCTATAGATTGGCTATTACCTACATCTAATAGGTATGAACAAGCTCAAGTGCAAATCGACCCCTCATAGGAAAGTAAACAAACAATTATCAAACCTAATCTTCATACATCCTTGTTCAAATCAGCATCCAAATTGAATTAGAGCAACATACCTCTCAATTGTAACAATACAAAGTTGAAATCAATTACATCCATTACAATTGATAAGTAAAAAGTGAAATCTTCCCCAATTGGATTTGCTAGGTCTTGATCTACCCCCTTGGATCTTCAATTCTTCTCCAAGGATTGATGAATTAGCTCCTTGATACCTTAGATGAGGTTTTGGAAGGAATGGAAATGGGAATCGTAGAGAGAATTTAGGAGGTGTTTATTCAAAATTATGAAAAGTTATGAATCTGTTGTCAAAATAACTCTTTTTCCCCCTTTTATAATGAGCAAACAGGGCCTCGATTGAAAATTGGAAACAGACTGCCAAGGTAAATCTCGGTTTGGCTCGGCCGAGCCAAGGGTGGCTCGGTCGAGCCTGCTCTTTGTCCAGCAAGGATGGGTCGAGCCAAAGTTCGCTCGGCCGAGCTAGCCCTCTGTCCTGCCAGGATCGGTCGAGCCAAATCTCGCCCGGCCGAGCCGTTCTGGATTCTCAAAGCTTTTTTCTCCAAAACTCACCAAAAAGTGTTGTTTTATTCTCAAAACGCACCCAACAACTTCAAAAACACAAAAACACAACAAAAGAGCAACAAAAGTATATGATATGAGGGTAAAGTGGCCACAAACATGCACGCTCACACATCAAAAAATAGGTCATTTTACACACATATCATAATCCCCCAACCTTGAACCTTTGATTGTCCTCAATCAAAACAAAGTAAAGCCGTTAATCTACCTCGTGCAATACCTCATAGCTCATCTAGATTATCTAAGCATGTTCAAGTAAAACAAGATTATCACCTAATTTTGTGGCAAGGTTAATGCTAAGGACATGAACCACTCATCAAAAATGGACACAAGAAACGAAAGCACTCCCTCACGTGTTTAGGGACGATGAGATTCACTCAATCACAAGATATCGAGCTTGATTTCCATAGGCTTGCATCCATTCTCACCACTATACTACAATGAGTTAGTTTCTAGAATCAAAAAGATCTTTTCACGGGTTGTAACGTGGCTAACTAAAAGGTGGGTGGTTTTGGGCCAAAGTGACTAAATTTCTCAATTCCCAAAACCCCCAAACTTGTTTTTTTCGAACCACAACAAACCCTGAGGCTTTTTCATTTCTCAACACTTTTTTTTTCTTTTCATCTTTTTTTTCATAATTTTTCAATAACACCATCATTCATTCATTTTGTCGGTGCCCTCTTTTTTTTCTTTTTCAAACACTTGCACCAAAAATTCCGTTGGTGCCACATTTCCTAGGATTCAAACCAATCCTTTATTTTATATCTTTCTTGCCTCAACATTTTCCATCAATACAAATCCAATCAATTCTCAACCCAACTCTCATCACCGTATTCACCCTCATACACTCTTTCCCCCCAAATATGGTCCTAATCATATCAAAGAAACTTCACCTATAAAGCTCAATCACGGGGGACAAAGATATGAAAGGCAAAATTATGATAACAATCACCTTATACTCCCGGTGTGAAAGGTAGGACTAAGAATCAATGGCCTAAGATCATTTTCTAGTTACACAATCATGCCAATAGATAGAGAACGAATGCAAGTTCTAGATCTCGTACTCTCAATCTTGCCACTCACAAACAATAAAGATATGACAATATCAAAGCTCAAACCTCACAGCTTTTTGTCAAGTCCTATGCATTAACCACCCACAAAACTCGGCAATTCAAAAGTTAAACTTAAGACATGCTTCAACAACTAGATTCCGCCCTATCATTGGTTGAAATAAACATCAAACTCCACTAAGTAAATCATGATTAAATCTCAAGCCTCATATGGGTTCATCACACACACAAGCACACAACAATCCTAACACCAATCTACATGCAATGCAACTAATTGACAAGAGAAACGATAGAATGTGTTACCCATCGGTAGCCACGATCGAACCGCTTCTCCAAGACCTTATTTGTACCTACTAAATCAACACAAACACCACCAAACACTTGAGCATAAAACAAACCAATAAAGCTCTCATATCCACCAAACTATCCACAAACCAAATATCAACAATGATACGACAATATCCACTAGCTCCACCATTCAAACCAAACCAATAATCCAAACCACAAACCATGCATAATAGGAAGTATTCAATCATGCCAACTCATTAATGATTCTATCCACAATCACAATCAAACAATAGCAAGCATAAGCCACATTCACTTCCAAAACCTCTTTCCACCATCATTCCACTATCCAACATCTATACAAATAATTTATTTTTCCACTAGCTCCACCAAACATACCATCAAAAGCAATGTTCAACAAACAAATCCATTCAAAAAACTCAAACCCATGAAAATATCCATACATATCATCAAGATGAGCATAATCCAAAACATTCATCCAATGTAGAACATCAATATAGGTACAACCAAATCGAATCAAATCAAATAAAGGGACAATATCCAACAACCTAAACTAATTGCAAGATAAAGGATAGGAGATGGAGAAGAATAAACCAAGGCACCGGCTACCGGCACATCCCCCCAAACTTATTCAAGTGAGACTAAGTTTGCAAAAATGGTGGACGGTGCATCGTCACTCCTCTCGATCTTGTAGTTCCTCCTACAAACGCAAAACCAAACAAACTAGACATTTATTCAAAATCAAAGCAACTAAAACCAATTAAACAAAAGCAATAAAATTGGTTGGGTTGCCTCCCTACAAGCGCTTCCTTAACGTCGGTAGCTAGACGACCTTACCACATCACCCATTGTCAAAAATCTTGTGGGTTCTTAATACACCTTTCTCCCTTAATCTGCATTTACTAGGGAGCAATTTGTCCAAGGCAATTTTTGTTTCACCCCTATCATCTCTCCAAGGAGGATTGATTATCTTGTCGAACTCAAATTGCATGAATGAGTGCTCCATCTTTGAAATGATCCTTAAGCCATTTTCCGAACTAATCCCCACTTCAAGAAATACATTGATCCATTCATCCAATGCACTCACCATTCTTTCCTCAACCTTGCCTACTTTCCAAGTTGACATTCCCCGCTTCAACCTATCCTCATTCTCCTTGATTATTTTTGGTTTTTCCTCTTCTATGAAATGTTACAATGCCGGTATTGTTGGAATCTCTTCAAGTGAAGGCTCCTCAATTCTTCCTCCTTCAATGTTCTTTGCCGTCTCCTCGGTGCCTTCCTTCACGAGCTCTTCTTGATGAACACCCATGATCTCTTCACTATTGATTTCTTCGGTTTCCTCATTTTCTTTGCCATCTCCTAATTTTTCCTCGGGTTTCATCTCTATACTCGCACTCTCATCCTTCTCCATACTATCAAAAATTTGTGTCGGCTCCTTGATATCTTCATTTACCTCATCAACTTGAAGTATTACTTCTCTTTCCTTTGCCGATTCATCTTCTTTCTTCACCTCCATCTCTTGCTTTTTTTCATGCTCTTTTCTTGATCTTTTCAACAAATTAAGTTTTTCTTGCATGAGCTCTATTTGACTCCTCCACAAATCACTCTCTTGAGATTCCTTAACAACATCTACCGTTTGAGAAGCTCTTTCCTCCTCCGGCCATTGGTTACTACATTCAAACATTTCCTCATACACGTCTCGGATAGGTATTTGCGGTCTTTGTCTTTGCATCATGAGAGCTCTCATCTCCTCCATTTGCTTTTGCACATTAATAAGTCTCTCCATGTTAGATACCTACAAGAATCCAACAAACTCAAAGTACCAACAATTACAAAAACAAACAATGAATTTATTCACACAAACAAAAACACAAACACCTAGCCTACAAGCTTCACCTTTCCCCCAATATCAAGCAACCTACTAAATGAAGTCCCAGGCAACGGCGCCAAAACTTGGTGCGGCTAAAAGTTAAAATTAAACTCTTAGCTACACAAGAATAAAATTTGTCAAATCCAGGTCCTTCTTCCCTTCGCCCGCTAGATTACCGGGATACGATAGCAAAGTCTAATAGCTAGGTAAAATAAAATCGTTGAATGATTTCTATCAAACTAGGCAATCAATTTAAACCTATGCTAACAACATATAACAAGGCAATGAATTAAACCTACAATCAATATCAAGTCTCAAAACAATCATTAAATTCTCTCCACACATTGGTAAACCAAGACAAACAAATACTCAAATGTGGTAGATAGGATGTTGAAATAAACGTAGATTTAATCCAATTAGGTTAATCATTGATGTAAACAAGTTTTAATTCCTATGAGGTTGAGCAACCGACTCTTTTCTAGTCAATCCCCTTTGTACCGGTGAATTGTCTGTTGATGAAATTAGAAATCTCAAACAGCTACGTTATCAATCCCTAACACACTCCAAAACGTCCGTCGATTATTGCCCTACAATCCTAGCTCCGCACATCGATTGGAACTAAAACTATATGATTATGCACTTTTCACGATGATTCCGTCCGCGTATTGGCTGCAACGTTCACATCAACTACCTATAGATTGACTATTACCTACATCTAATAGGTATGAACAAGCTCAAGTGCAAATCAACCCCTCATAGGAAAGTAAACAAAAAATTATCAAACCTAATCTTCATGCATCCTTGTTCAAATCAACATCCAAATTGAATTAGAGCAACATACCTCTCAATTGTAACAATACAAAGTTGAAATCAATTACATCCATTACAATTGATAAGTAAAAAGTGAAATCTTCCCCAATTGGATTTGCTAGGTCTTGATCTACCCCCTTGGATCTTCAATTCTTCTCCAAGGATTGATGAATTAGCTCCTTGATACCTTGGGGTGAGGTTTTGGAAGGAATGGAAATGGGAATCGTAGAGAGAATTTAGGAGGTGGTTATTCAAAATTATGAAAAATTATGAATCCGTTGTCAAAATAACTGTTTTCTCCCTTTTATAATGAGCAAACAGGGCCTCGGATCACCTGAGCCATCTATGGCTCGCCCGGGCTCGATTGAAAATTGGAAACAGACCGCCAAGGAAAATCTCAGTTTGGCTCAGCCGAGCCAAGGGTGGCTCGGTCGAGCCTGCTCTCTGTCCAGCCAGGATGGGTCGAGCCAAAGTTGGCTCGGCCAAGCGAGCCCTCTGTCCTGCCAGGATCGGTCGAGCCAAATCTCGCCCGACCGAGCCGTTCTGGATTCTCACAGCTTTTTCCTCCAAAACTCACCAAAAAGTGTTGTTTTATGCTCAAAATGCACCCTACAACTTCCAAAACACAAAAACACGAAAACACGACAAGAGCAAAAAAAGTATATGATATGAGGGTAAAATGGCCACAAACATGCACGTTCACACATCGAAAAATAGGTCATTTTACACACATATCAGTCGCAAATCGAGTTTGTGCAAGTTCAGAGTATGGGTTGTTCGACACACGTGCTGACAATGGAACTTGATAAGTTAGAAAGCAGGTCCAAAGTATTGATGTTTATAGGGTATCCCAGGCAAATGAAAGGTGGTTACTTTTACTGTCCTGAGAGTCAGAGAATCGTTGTTAGCACCAACACTAGATTCTTGGAGGACGAGTATGTGAGAAACCACAAGTTAAGGAGTGATATCGTTCTTCAAGAAATTGAAAACGAGAACGTGAATCCAAGAGAAGGATAACGTACGAATGTGTGTACACCTGTGATAGGTTCAGAACCACTGGCACGTTCTTCAGTTCAAGGTGCAGAACCACAAGCTACTGCACCAACTGCTGACATAACATCGATGCCTCGTCACAGTGGGAGAGTTATTTTCTATGCGAAAAGGTTCGTGGGTGAGTCTTCGGACTTGAGGCCAGAAGATGGACATGAGGACTCTAACCTGCTGACTTACGAAGAGGCAGTGCAGGACAAGGATGTTAAAAAATGGCGTGTCGCCTTGGATTCTGAGATCGAATCCATAACTGCTATGGATGTATACTAGAAAGTTGAGCTATCGGATGGCTTTAGAGCCATAGGGTGCAAGTGGGTATTCAAGATAAAGAAAGGAGCGGATGGAGAAATTATGGCTTTTAAAGCCAGGCTGGTGGCAAAGGTTTATAGTCAGAAAGAGGGCAGAGACTATGAAGAAACCTTTTTCACTCGTAGCCATGCTAAAGTCCATCTGGATACTTCTTGCCATACCTGTGCATATGGACCTCGAGATTTGGCAGATGGATGTCAAAATCGCTTTTCTAAACGGTTACCTTGAAGAAGGTAGGGACATCTATATGCGACAACCCGAGGGTTACATACGCAAGGGCGAAGAACATCTTGTCTGGAAGCTTAAGAAATCCTTGTATGGATTTAAGAAAGCTTCGAGGTCGTGGAACTTGTATTTCAACGATGTGATTAAATCATATGGATTTTCACAGTTGGAGAACGAAAGTTTTGTGTACCGACTTTGTGTCAGTGGGAGCGTGGTTTTCCTTGCACTACATGTGGACGACATACTCCTATTTGGAAACAACGAGGGAGTGATGTCGGAAATCAATAGTTGGTTATCTGAACAGTTCCAAATGAAGGATTTAGGAGAAGCTGGGTACATCCTTGGGATTAAGGTCTTATCGGATCGTAAGAGAAGGATGTTAAGCTTATCCCAGGCATCCTATTTGGAAACTATGATAGCTCGATTGAGCATGCAACTTGCCAATAAAGGCTTGCTACCTTTCAGACATGGCATTCATTTTTCTAATGGGCAGTGTCCTGAGACATAGCGGGAGAAAGATTAGATAAGTCTTGTACCATACGCCTCTGCGGTGGGTAGCCTCATGTATGCAATGTTGTGTACCAGGCTAGATATCTGTTATGCCGTTGGAATGGTAGCGAGATATCAGTTTAACCCTGGACAGGCCCACTGGACTACGGTAAAGCACATCCTCAAGTACTTGAAGAAAACTAGGACTTATTGCCTGGTTTATCGAAGTGAGGATTTGTGCCTTGTGGGTTATACAGATTTGGATTTCCAAGAAGACCAGGACGAGAAGAAATCGACATCAGGATATGTGTTTCCCTTGGGAGGTGGGGTTGTATCTTGGAGGAGCTCAAAGCAGAAATGCATTACTGACTCCACCATGGAGGCGGAATATGTCGCTGCCTCCAAAGCTTCGAAAGAAGGGATATGGCTCCGGAACTACCTTGTAGAGTTGGATGTGATTCCGAGCTTGCCGAAGAGCATCACAATCTATAGTGATAACTCTGGTGCAGTGGCAAACTCGAAGGAACCACGGACTCACAAGGCAAGCAAACACATATAGAGAAAGTACCATATCATACGAGTGATCGTATATAGGGGTGATGTACTAATCAAGAAGATTGACACTAGAGACAACCTAGCTGATCCATTTACATAGAGCTTGCCGCAGAAGGTTAACGAAAGACATATTCGTGAGCTGGGTCTAAGGTGGATGCCAACCACTAACAATGGTTAACATGATAGCTAGGGTAGATAGACGCATTGTATACTCTCTAATAGCTATTGTAATAATTTGAGTATTAGTGGGAGATTGTTGGGTTTTGTATACAGAAAGCATTTATTACAATGAGTATACGATTGACTTTTTTCCTATCTGTTAAACAAACTTACATGCATGTAACAATGGTATCCTCCTGTCTCACCAATAGGGACGATCATACGGCATGTTGTAGATAACAAAAGACAGTATGATCACTTGACCTAGTGAGACATAAATATTATCACAGCCGAGACAGCGTTGAGAATACATCTGTCCGGATGGCTGCAGCATAGTCAGAAGAAGTAATCTGTCTTGGTTACTTGATATGCTGGTACGCGAGGGTAGCGTATTGATTGGACCACATTGAGATGTATTTTTTTGTCTGAGATCAGCGAATACAATATCTCATTCTTGATTAAGTCCAAACCGTAACAAAGGTTCAAGGTATGCACGGGTTGACTGTTGCTTTGATTTGCCATGGTGGAAAGCCTAAGTAACATGCTCATATATCCGCATCTTGGGTAGAAACAGTTCGTGTAGTACAACCTCAGACTGAAGTTAGGTAACCATATCCGAGTAATAGGATGGGGACATTCCCTGAGGAGCTCAATAATGTTAATAGTGCCAAAGTCTTGCAGGCTGATTAAGTTCAGGCACGAGTGATAAGGTTTGAGTGCTACTGCTCAGGAAAATAAGATATTAATTAATTGTAGATAGAGCTTGTCAAAAGCTCCGATTAATTAATGAATTTCCGGTAACCTTAAATATGGGAATTCTCAGATAAATGCAGCCCGTTCTCACAACGTGGTAATAAAGGGGTAGGTCAATATTAATTATGTGGTGAAAAAGAATTAATATTAATTAATTAATTGTGTCCTGGGTTGTGGACATGAGAATTAATTAATTCATAGGCCCACTTTATTATTTGCATTAAGTCCCTGGTCTCGCCCAATTAAATATGCTGAAAAAAGGTCCAGTAGCCCATTAGGGTTAAAACAATAGGTTTATAAATGGACAACTCTCTCTCTCTGAAACCCTAGCCACTTGAGAACATTCAAATGTAGGGTTTGAGTCTACGATGGACAACACGAGTTGCCATTAATGAATTTCATACCAAGGATCGTTCTTAGGATACCAGGAACAAATTTCAATTAAATAAATCATGCGATCTTATGCATTCTCCTACAAAATTAATTGCAGAGGATGAATTTAGGGAATACCTAATTTTACCGTTTGATCTACAGATCTAGATCAGAGCCAATAACGATGAAATAACCTTAGATCTGAGATAGAACGCCGGCGATGAAGAGTTGTTCCTACAGATCTCATCTTCTGATATGTTCCCTTCCTCTTTGGAAATCTAGTGAGGATTATCTACCAAGTTGAATCCGAGATTTGGAGAAGACGATCAATTTCTCCCACCGGATCAGCCGTGTCGCCGTTCTCTCTCAATATACTGAAAACCCTAATTCTCAATGATCTCATAGAGAGAAGGCCGTTATATAGTGTTAGGGTTTTGAGAAACCCTAACCCTAATGGGCTTGAGCAGTTCATGGGCCAGACCAGGGACCAGATGCAAATAATAAAGTGGGCCCTCTTTATTAATTAATCCTTCCTTGTTCAACCCATAACATAATTAATTAATAAAACATTGTTTTAACCTTCACCACGGTAACAATGCTGACTCGCCCCTTTATTACCACGTTATTAGGAATGGGTTGCACCAAACTAACATGATCCACATATTTAAGGTTTTAGACATTCATTAATTAATTTGGCTTATGACAATCAGCCACAATTAATTAATCTCTTATTTCCTGAGTAATACCACTCACTCCTTAAGAGTATACTCCTTCTTGTTCATCACAGCATTCAACCTGAAGTTTTCAATGGACTTGGGAATAGAGTTTAGTATGATATCAACTTGGGCTTCCGCGTCAATACTACCACCATGAAACGTTAGTTCATCCATGAGGTGAGTCATGGCAACCACGTGCTCTCTCACTGAACTACCTTCAGACATTTTCTTACTCACAATCTCCCTCATGAGATTGAATCTGACAGTTCTGTCTGTCTCCCCATAAGTTGCAATTAGATTATCCATAACCTTACAGGCCTTATCATAATGTTGATGCTGCTGCTGCAGTACCTTACTCATAGTGGTCATCATGTAGCATTTCACTACATTATTAGACTTGATCCACTTATCGTAAGACTGCTGCCGCTTGGCAGTAGCATCTACAGCTGGAACTGGCGGACAAGGATCAGTAAGGAAAAACTTGTGTTCTTCCACAACAAGGATATAATCCAAATTACGCTTCCATTCAAGGAAATTCGGACCATTGAGAGGATTTTAAGCGAGGATATTAATGATATTATTGATAGACATATCTGAAAACATATAAGCGAATTAAAGTAAGCATATACTACGAACAATTGAAACAAATTTTCATAGTAACCTTTAGATAAAAACAATACAATTTGTTTCCCCCAATTGCCCAAGCTAATTCACTGCAAGCTGCCCCAGCAGACGTTTACAGCAAACGCTCAACCAGACCAAGATGATCCTTTAATTTCTTGACATACCAGGTATCTTAAGCAAAAGAAATTAATATTGGAGATCTTAAGACCATGTTCACCTATCTGGAGCAAGGACATCTCAAAAGAGTTATACTCCAGGCAGCATCTAAGCCAAAGTAACCACAAGCTTAACTCCGGACATTAAAAGGCGATTCGACATACGTACTAGACCCATGCGTCCTGCCCTTAACATCCTTTGTTATCCCACTTAGATTAATCTTAGAGATGTGTGAAAGTTGTCTCAATGCAAGCTGCCCCAACAGACGTTTGCTCAGAGGCTCCCACTTCTCATCTTAAAATAAGTGTTTTATTTGGAAACCTCATCACATTAGAACTGGTGAGGGACCTCTAACGCAAGCTGCCCAAGCAGACGTTTACGCTTCGAGATGCCCCACTACCAATGAGAGGTCGTATTTGTGGAAGTCTAATGATTTTTGTTAGAAAAGAACCAAAATCCAGCTTAGTATTTTAATTCTAAAGGTTTCATGTGCACACAATATTTTATGTTCCCATTAATTATGTCACACCCAAAATTCCATCATAAATTAATATGATCCCGGAATTCATAGACATAATTTAAAACATAAAATAAATCACATAAGACATGCTCAAAAATTAAATTGCAACATGCTTATAAAAGTAAATAATTAAAGCAAATAATCATGCTTCCTATTATTTACTAGTGCGCACATAATAAATCACATCAGTACGAGAATAAATAAATAAATAAATAAATTCTCGTGGCCCCTCATATGCGATTACAACTGAAAAATAATTAAATCTAATCTATTAAAAGATTTAATTTCAGTACAGATCTTCAAACTGGGCCTCCGCTAGACTTGAAATCTGATTTGAATTGGGAAAACAGCATTTGGGCTTCAAAGTAGGGTTTCAGGCCCAAAACAATAACCAAACCCTAATTCCAAGAATGCGGGCCGCCTCCGGGCTGAGAAGCCCGATTTCTGGCCCGGGGTGGAAACCCTAGGGTTTGGAAACCCAAGTTTCATCCTTCAGCCTTCAGCAGCCGTCGCCGCCTTTCCGGTGCCGCCACCACCGGAAATCGCACCTCAGCTATCGCCGCCAATCGCCCGCATCCCATCCATCTCCAGTCGCCGTCGCTGGTCGTAGCAGCAGGAGCAAACGCCGGCTGTAGGAAAACCGCGAGGAGCAGCAGCAACAGCGTTACTGCCTGCTGCCCCGCCTCCACCACCGTGCCTTGCTGCAACCCGCACCGCCTTGCGCAGCCTTCATCATCAGCTGCTCGCCGCGTCGTGGAGTCGCCATTTCTGGCGACCGGAAGTTCGCCCGATGCAGCAGCCAGGCTCCGCAACAGCCTTCCCCATCGCCCGCGGCAGCGCGCAGGCGCCGCAACCACCGTGCGGCTATCGTTGCTGCCCACCGTCGCGCACAGGAGACACGCGGCCCCTGCCTCCTACGCCGGAAGAAACGCGCGCAGCAGTAGGAGCGTTGCGCGTCGCTGCCCTGGCCGGATCTGGAAGCTCGCCGGGTTCGCGAGCAGTAGCTGCGTGATGAGCGCAGCCCAGCCTAAGGGAAGGACCCTGCCGCCGACGTGGTCGCCGCCGCCGGTGGACTGAACCCTAGTTAATGTCGCTTCTCCATTTTTTGTTCTCTGTTCTCATTCTTCTTCCGGATCTCGGATTTTTATACATTTGAATAATAAAAATACAAAAATTACAGATCTACAATCTATTAAAATTTTTGCCTATCAAATCTAACCACGGATTTTGTCGTGGTGAAAAACCAGATCCAAAAACGAGAAGGCCACGAGAAGAAAAACATCCACGACAATTTAAATCCATCCATGAACATACATATTTATTTAATTTCAATCTATCCAAGATAGAGCCTAAGAACATGAACCTCGCTCTGATACCAATTGTAGGGTTTGAGTCTACGATGGACAACACGAGTTGCCATTAATGAATTTCTTGCCAAGGATCGTTCTTAGGATACCAGGAACAAATTTCAATTAAATAAACCATGCGATCCTATGCATTCTCCTACAAAATTAAATGCAGATGATGGATTTAGGGAATACCTGATTTCACCGTTTGATCTACAGATCTATATTTGAGCCAATAACGATGAAATAACCTTAGATCTGAGATAGAATGCCGGCGATGAAGAGTTGTTCCTACAGATCTGATCTTCTGATCTGTTCCCTGCTCCTTGGAAATCTGGTGAGGATTATCTACCAAGTTGAATCCGAGATCTGGAGAAGACGATAAATTTCTCCCACCGGATCAGTCGCGTCGTCGTTCTCTCTCAATATACTGAAAACCCTAATTCTCAATGATCTGATAGAGAGAAGGCCTTTATATAGTGTTAGGGTTTTGAGAAACCCTAACCCTAATGGGCTTGAGCAGTTTGTGGGCCAGACCAGGGACCAGATGCAAATAATAAAGTGGGCCCTCTTTATTAATTAATCATTCCTTGTTCAACCCAGAACATAATTAATTAATAAAAAATTATTTTAACCTTCACCACGATAACAATAATGACTCGCCCCTTTATTACCACGTTATTAGGAACGGGTTGCACCAAACTAACATGATCCACATGTTTAAGGTTTTAGACATTCATTAATTAATTTGGCTTATGAGAATCAGCCACAATTAATTAATCTCTTATTTCCTTAGTAATACCACTCACTCCTTTTTCACTTATGCCTGAATTAAATAATTCAACCTGCAGGGTTTAGCATAATGAACCTTGTGAGCTCCTCAGGGAATGTCACCATCCTGAAACGGATATGATTACCTAAACGTCCAGCCTAAGCAGGCCACACACAAATCGCAAACACCCAAAATACGGGTATGAGAGTACATGTAAGACTAGCCACCATGGTAAATCAAAGTGTGGTCAATCTGTGTGTGCCCCTTATCCTTCAGTTAGGTTTAAGATCATAGGAAGTATGTTAGGGATCTGGCTCATTCGTATGTCAATGAGAATGGCACATCCCACTGTTGATCCCATCAATACATAACCATGTACCGACACATCAAGTAGCTAGGATAAACCCACTTATGAACCAATGTGCCGCAGCTTAGACCGACAGCCTATCCAGGGACTGTCTCAGCTGTGATACTGTTTATATCTCGCTAGGTCAAACGACTCATATGATCCTCTGTGATCTCCTACACACCATATGATCATCCCTATAGGCAAGATAATAGGATATTATGGTTCGTTGTATGTTTTTTTCATCAGACAGCGAGCATTGTTGTGGCAACACATATATGAAGACCAGTGTACAAAACACTTAATCATATATGCTTTCAGTATATAATCCCAACATCAAATTAGTTTGAAACCCAAGAGAGAGACAGAGGGGGTGGCGGCACCTGTGTTTGGGATAGAATCCTACACATCACAGATCTATAGAATCCTCACTAGTAGCAGACCTGAATAGCATTGGGATACAGATCTGATGTGGAGAACAAGGTTTCTTTCTTTTCTGTTTTTCTTTATTCAATTTAATCAAGAAATTGGATTTGCTAATTTTTATTTCGGCATATTTAATCGAATCGCGTGGATGAATTAAATTTGGATATTCAATTCCAACTTATAGCATTCATTGTTCTTGGCGGGGCTGCCGGTCAGCAGCCTCCGCCGTTGTGAAATTTGTGGCATTGAGGGATAAGAATTTGAGGCGTTTATCTGCTACCTCAGTATCACCAGTGTTTGAATTTGGGCTATGTGATCTTTTTCTCTCAATTTCTGGTGTGGGTTCTGGGTTTTTTGGTTTTTTGGTTCTGGCTTGTTTTTTCCAGGCTCTTTTTTTTTCTTCACTTTTTATTGGGATGATAGTTTGTTTACTGCTGAGAGGTGAGTTTTTTTGTTTGGTCGATAGGGCTGGGGGTTTTATCTGTGGGGTACTTTGGGATATTTATTGTTGGGTTTGTAGTTGGTGAGGTTGGTTCCATGGGGTTTTGGTTGGGTGATTTGTGGTTCAGATTTTTAAGAGATGGTTGAGGGTTAGGACAGAGTGGTTTAATGACCAATTGGGTGGTGGTTTTTAAGGGGCTCATGGGTTCTTTTTTAGGCTGTGTTTTTTGGGTTGTGGGGGTATCATGGTTGGAAAATAGAGGGCGTTGTGGATTCCTCGTTTGAGGCTTAGTAGTTGGGGAGGAAAGGAAGCTTACTTGTCTTGGTTGTCGCTTCTTCATTGGAGATGCTTTGTTGCTTGGTCCAAAAGGTAACTCTAGGGGATTCATATCCTCCAAATCTGCCACAGCATCGCAGTACTTAAAGGTATGTCCAATAAATCCACAGTTGAAGCAGTAGATGGGAAGGGCCTCATATTTAATAGGAA
>JAPKLW010001741.1:39025-77723 GCA_026898455.1 Plectranthus barbatus | reverse complement strand
AACTGCTGTGAACTTCCTCAGAAAGAGAAAGAACACCAAAGAGATCAGTAACTCACAAGCTGGAAGCTTGGAGTCTCGTGTTCGAATAATCGACACACGGAAGAGCTTTTAAGAAAAGCCTCGAAAGTGTTCTGCTTGCTGGCAATAAAGCTTCAGACTTTCGGTAGATGTGCGAGAGAGTTAAGAGTATTGAATGTTGATGGATCCCAGGTATTTATAGACGAGGGATCCCATTCAAATTTACTAGCCGTTTGGACACATCCGGAAAAGTCTCTGTCCTCGCATGTCCTTCTGACGGCGGCAGGTAGGAATTTCTGGAAAGCGCCATACCTTTGATCGCTTTATCTGACACAGATCTCTTTGTGTCAGAACGACTCTATTCGTCAGTACGAGGAATCGGAACTGGTGTCTTGAACTGATAGACTTTAAGGCATCCTCCTTAAAGTCATACACTGTCAGTTAATTCCTCAGACGAATCTTCTTTTTGTCTCTAAGTCTTCGGGAGAGCGAATCTTCAATTCTGCTGATAACCTCCAACTGGTAGATCATACTGGTGATCTTGTGCTGGTAATCTCTGCTGGTGACTTTCCTTAGCACAATCAAGGTCTACCAATTTGTCTGATGTTATCTCTTGGAATCTCCCGTGACTGGTGGCTTCACCGCTGGTGAATAGTGTCAGCCAGAACACATATTCTGCTGGTAAGATTTCTCAGCCTCCTGCTGGTGAAATCTTCCCAACTGGTGAACAGTAACCAGTCAATAGCTCTACTCCATGCTGATGAACAGTGTCAGCATGAGTCTTTGTCAGCCGCTTGCTGGTGAGACTTCTCTCAACTGGTAAGCACATCTCATGCTGGTGAACAGTAGCCAGCATGAGTCTTGATCAGCTACGACTTACAACTCAAAAGACCTGAACAGGACTTTACATTTGAGACTAGAGCTATTCTAGAGACAAAACTGACGCTGGTAGGACTTAGGATTTGATGCACCAAAACTATGATCTAACAAATAGCCTTGTGATTCGTGCGCCGCCCCTTAATCAAAATCACAACATTTCTATGAGTGCTAGGGAAGGGAAACTTAGCCAAATTTCCCAACAATTTCCCCCTTTTTGGTGCGATCAAAGCCTAACCAGCGAGCACTCAGCTGATGAGGAAAGTTACAAAGTATTTCAGGGTTTTACAAAATAACCCTATCAGATCTAAACCCATGAAACCACTTCCTCACATCAGCTCTAACCTAAAAATCTTCCCCCTCAAACTGGGAGAGATATTGCTCGATTAAATTATGAAGTAAGAATCAACTGAGCCAGGTTAGTATTAACAAGTACCAAATGGAGTGCTGGTGCTGATTACACAAAATGTGTAAGTTCAGCTGGTAAGTCAATACTCAGACAATTTGTTGGACAATGAGGAATTGTCGTCAACTTGTCAGTAATCAATCCATTAAAGATGTTGCAGTTACAAGTACAGGATAGAAAACTGACTAGTCTAGAGATACAAATACTTACACAAAGTGAAGATGCTAGACTATGGCTGAGAAGATGATCCTGGTGATTGATTTCGATTTGCTAAGTTCCTCAAGATCTCTGTAAGGGCCGCCATATCTTGTCTGCTCTTCTCCCTTTCCTCAGCAGCTATCCTCCTCTCCTCTTCAGCAAGGCGAGCTTTCTCAGCCTCAGCCCGTGCTCGCGCACTTTCCCCCTCTTGGATCCGCGCCAAAAAGGAGGACACTCCAGAGGTGAATGACTCCATTTGTTGCGCCATCTCTGCTCGGAAGGAGGAAAAACGCTGGTCCATCCTGGCATCAAAGAGAGCAACCAGTTGCGCAGGCGGATGGACCTCGGAGATAGGCTCTGCTGACAGCGCCAGAGAAGTAGAGGGCACATCAGATGAGGCCTCAGCCATCTCAGTGTCAGCTCCAGCTGGCCCTTCTACGACTTGCTCTGCAGCGGCTGCTGGTGCATCTGCTGGTACTGCTGTTGCTGCTGCTGCTGACTCCTCTTCTGCGGCTGACTCCTCCACCAGCATCTCAGCTGATGCTGGCGGGACTTGTTCATTGAATTCCACCACTTGCCAGTCCATAGAATCAGGGACGAGATCGCCCGAGACAATAGGAACACGAGGGACGGCAAGGGTCAGCCACAAGCCACGAGAAGGATCCTCCTCCACAATGTGGTCTACCAGCAAGGCGCAGGCAGCCATATCGAACAGGATAGCATGATAGGGAGGGATCCTTGGGAGGGTAACCAGCACTCTGAGGCGTCGGAGCGCGTACGTCAGCTGGTACCCCCGACTGCTGACTCGGAACTGGAGGAAAGGTAACTTAACCTTTTGCCGTGGCGGGAGGCCAGAGCTTCCAGTCAGCTGTCTATACTCTGCAATCTTCAGCAAGCGGCGCTGGATCCTCCTTGTAGACAGTTGATGGTGGCATTCAGGATCGGTGCCCATGAAAGCATTGGCCCAAGCCTCCTCCGCTCTCCAGTAGCCAAGACCCAGCCTGGCATAGAGAACCGCCCGCTTCTCCACAGTCAGCAGGCGCTGGCATCTGTCAAAAATTCGCCATCTCCGGAACTCCAGACATAGTTCCGGATCCACCCTCCAGAGCCTTCGGTAGTTGGATATGATCTCGTCATTGACGGCATTTTCCACGTCCACCGCAATGTTCTCAGCATACTCGTAGAGGGTGTAATTGAAATATTCCACTGGCTGCAGAGGCAGGCACCAGGCAGTGATTCTGGAGGCATATACCGACTGGTGAGGGAGTCCGCTGAGAGGTATGATGTTGAATGCAGATGGCTCTGGCACTCTTGAATTATGAAATGCCATCTCCCCGCGCTGCTCCCACCGGTGCACTCCTGTCACTCGTGCCTGGAAAGCATCCTCATCAATCAGTTGATGCTCTTGGATGCAGAGCATGTAAGGACGCCTTTCAGATCGTGCACGCCTAACTGGTGATGTTGAGGATGCTGCTGGCCGCCCAGAAGTTGATGTCGAGGCATCTGTAGATCGGGGGCGACGGGCAGAAACTTGAGCCTTAGCGTCAAAGTCTGGGAATAGATCCCTTGGCTCCATCCTCTGCACCATTGAGTGAGATACCACCTGCTCAGCTGGCTCTTGCTCTGCCTCCTCAACTGGCTCCTCTGCAATCTCCTCTGCCTCCTCGGATTCAGAACTGACATCCGAGAAGCTCGCCAGTTGTACCGGGGTGGTCGCCCGCTCTTCTTCTCCTCCACTGGCACCCCCTTGCGCGGCCAGTGGGACATCGTCATCACCTCCACCACCCCCTTGCGCGGGTGGAGGTACGTCAGCAGCTTCCTCCTCCGGCTGGTACTCATCCACAAGGGATAGTACATCCTTGTCAGCGCCCATCACCAGCAGGCGTTCAAATGTTTCTTCAGGTAGGAGCTCGCCTGGTGGTGCTGGTGCTGATCGGCTGGCACTTGGAATTACATGGGCTTTCCCTTTGCCCCTGGTCGCCAGCCTCATCTGCTCAGCCAGCTCTGCCTGGCGCCTGCCCTCATGCTCAGCCTGCACCTTTGCATAGGCTTCATCGCGGGCTGCTAGCTCAGCCTCTAATTTTCGCTGGGCTGCCAAGGCCTTCAGCCTTGCCTTGGCTTGCTTCCTCCTGACAATGGAGGCACTCCTCTCCTTTTTCGATTGCTCCACCACCCGCTGAGCTCTGGTTTGGATGCGCTTCCTCTTGCGAGTCATCCTCTCCAGCGTCTCTTCCTCAGTCAATCCAAGAATGGACTTCTTGACTGGGATGGAGATCTTCCCAGACTCGGGGTTGTATGCCACAGCTGATGGTGGCTGCTGGTGCTGAGAAGTCTTGGGCTTCTTGCGGGAGGTCTTCTTGGTGACTGGCACCTGCTGAACTGGCTGAGGGCGACTGCCAGAAGCATCCACTTCCGCCTCCTCCATTTGAGTAAAAAGAGACTCAGTCTCCATCTTTCTTTTCAGCTCGGCCCTTGCCTCCTCCGTCAGCGGCTGTGCCATGACTGGCACCTGTTCCCCCTTATCCTCCTCTTCTTCCTCCGAAACAACCTCAGCTGGATCTACTGCTGACTTTCCCTTCAGCCTCCGCGGCTTATGGTAGTCAGGGCGAGGCAGCTTGGCCTGCTCCTTGGTGGGCGGAATGAAGTCCGAACTCACCAGTTGTTCCCCCTGGTCCACTTCATCTCCAATCTCCATCTCCAAGATATGGCTGATCCGCAGCCCAAAGGATACGGAGTGAGCGAACGTCCCATCAATTGGAATGTTGGCGTTCCTGGCTACATTCTCCAGCAACCGGCCGAAGAAGAACTCGGCCCAGTTGCCCTCAATCCCATCGACCAGCGCGCACATCACTGAAAACTTGCGCAGACTCAGCTCGGCGTAGGATCCGACTTCGCACTGCAACATCCTGACAACGATGTCGCATACCATCTGCCAGTAGTCCTCCATTTCGGACTTCCTCATGCCAGTCCGGAAGACGGTGACTTCGGCCCTCTTCCATTGTGCCCATCTCCTTCGGAACTCCACCGTATCATCCTGATGATACGTGGCTACCTCCTCTCCTTCATTCCTCAAGCCGAAGAGATTGGCGAGGTATTCGGCGGTAACGGTGATCAGGTGGCCGAACACCGATGTAGTGAACGACCTCCTGTCGTCAGCAACCACGGCCCGAGCGTAAAACTCGGCTACCATGTGCGGATGGAAGGTCTCGGGCCTTGCCGTCAAATACTGACGAAGGTCTTCCCGGTCGATCATCTCGATCAACTCCTCCCCATAATTCTTGCGCGCCAGTTTCTCGTTCAGAATCTTTTCTTTCTGAACTTGCGCCGCCCTCATTTGCGCGTTCGAGAGCTGAGCCCTGGTCGCCGGCTTGTTCAACTGAACCAGGCGGGCGAACGGAAGGGTGTAATCTATATCTTCAATCTTTACGATGCCAGTATAAGTCGGCATGTGGGCTTCTGCGATAGGTAAGTCTGGTGAACCAGACGAAGAAGATGTAGATGGTGTGTTATCAGCTGGTAGTCGGGAAGATGAAGCCATAATTTCAGAAAAAATCTCAAGGAAGATGAAGAGATATGAACAGATTTAGGGTTCTGAAATTTGAAGGATCGTAAAAGGTTAATCCGTCGAAAGGCATCGGGTATTTATACCCAAGTCCATGCAGGATCAGACGATCAAGATTGACGCTCAGCAAGCGGGAATCGACGGTCATCAGCAGGCCCGGTTCCCTGTGCGACGTGCGCGGTCGTGCTGACGTGGGCTACGTCGTGTAGCTGACGTGGCGCTAAGCGGTTGGTGGCTACCAAACGTCGGACTGCGCAGACGCTGTGCGCATTAAATGTGGCATTAAATGCCGCATTAAATTTGGAGAGCTGTACACGCTACTTGGATTTGAACAATCCCGCCTTTTCTGAGACAGCTGGTATGACTGGTCATCAGTTGCATATACCAGTTGCATACTTCCCCCTAACTGGTTGACCTCTTCATCAGTTAGCAACTGATACCACTTGCTGATAGTACTTGCTGCTGGCAGACTCCCATCAGTTATCAGCTGGCAACAGGAAAGAGAAAATTGAGCGCTTGGACTCAATTTTATTCCGCATAATCTTCGCTTCTCTAGAAATTGGGAGCTGGGACCCAATTTCGCTTCAACTGATGGCCTATGCTGGCAAGATTTCGCCAGTAGACACCACTAGATGGATAGAGATACCACTTAAATGAAAACAACTAAGAGCTTGGACTTAGTCGTAATCAGCGTCCTCCAGAAGATCAAGAACGGAATGAGAGTTGGGACTCATTCTTCCTCATCATTGGGGCTCACATCAATCTCCATAAGACCGAGTTTGATGCACAACTCCTTAAATCTTGCTTCTGGCAGTGGCTTGGTGAAGATGTCAGCCAGTTGATCTTCAGTTCTGATATAGTCCACGCTGACATCCTTCTTTTCGACATGATCACGAATGAAGTGATGTCGAATATCTATGTGCTTGGTTCTGGAGTGATGAACCGGATTCTTCGTGATGCACATAGCACTGTTGTTGTCGCAATAGATTGGAACACAGCCAGTGTCCACTTCATAATCCTCCAGTTGTTGCTTGATCCAAATTATTTGAGCACAGCAACTGGCAGCGGCAACATACTCAGCCTCAGTGGTAGAAGTAGCAACTGAGTGCTGCTTCTTGCTAAACCAGCTGATTAGCTTGTGTCCTAGAAATTGACACGTACCACTGGTGCTTTTGCGATCAATACGGCATCCAGCGAAGTCTGAATCTGAATATCCAATGAGTGTCAGCTCATCATTTCTGGGATACCATATTCCAAGAGATTCAGTCCCCTTCAGATATTTCACTATCCTCTTGGCAGCTTCCATGTGTGACTTCTTCGGATTTGCTTGAAATCTGGCACACACTCCGACTGAATACGAAATGTCGGGTCTGCTGGCTGTTAGGTAAAGAAGCGATCCAATAACGCCTCTGTAAACAGTTGGATCAACTGATTCTCCTTGCTCATCGAGAAATATCTGACAGCTGGTACTCATAGGAATTCTTAGGGACTTAGTTTTCTCGGGGCAATACTTCTGAATAAGATCCTTCGTGTACTTCCTCTGGCTGATGAAAATTCCATCAGCTGACTGCTGGACCTGGAGTCCGAGAAAGTATGTTAACTTGCCCATCATGCTCATCTGAAATGATGTCTGCATCAGTTGAGAAAACTTCTCACAGAGAGTTATATTCCTTGATCCAAATATGATGTCATCAACATAGATCTGCACCATCAGCATGTCACCTCCATCCTTGAGAAGAAAGAGAGTCCTATCAATCTTCCCTTTCCGAAATCCATTGCTGGTAAGGAATTGTGACAGCGTTTCGTACCAAGCCCTGGGCGCCTGTTTCAATCCATACAGGGCCTTTCTCAGCTTGTACACCTTGGTGCCAACTTCAAAACCTGGAGGTTGCTCGACATATACCTCCTCTTTTAGCTCGCCATTCAGGAAGGCGCTCTTCACATCCATCTGGAACACTGTGAATCCGTGATACGCTGCATACGCAAGGAACAGCCGTATCGCCTCCATTCTGGCAACTGGTGCGAAGGTCTCATCAAAATCGATCCCTTCACACTGCCTGTAACCTTTGGCGACTAATCGAGCTTTGTTTCTGACCACGGTGCCATTCTCATCTCGCTTGTTCTTGAAAACCCATTTGGTGCCAATCACTGACTGATGTGATGGCCTCTCCACCAAGTCCCAAACGTTATTGCGAGTGAATTCTGCAAGCTCCTCTTGCATGGCATTAATCCAATCAGCGGATTCTAGCGCAACTCCTATGGAGGTAGGTTCCATTTGAGAGATAAAACAACTCAGGAGCGCACTGCCGTGTCGAGTCTGGACAGAACCTTCCGGATTACCGAGAATAGCATCAGATGGGTGATCCCTCAGCCATTTGGGAGGACCAGCGACTGCTGGTGCCGGCTGTGAAACAGGTTCATCTGTCCTGACGACTGGTGCTTCCACATTTCCACCAGTCGGAGCTGCAACATCAGCTGGTGCTGGACCTTCACCAGTTGGAACAACTTCATCAGCATCACCTTCTGACTGGTTGTCTGATCCTTCACCAATGTTGTCAGCATCAGCTGGAACATCCACTCCAGCTGGTCCATCACTGCCTTCTTCTTCAAAAAGGCCAGTAGGGATTCCCCCTAGATTGTTGTTTGATCCACTCAGGGAGATTGAGTGTAAGGTCTCAGCAAGGTCATTTGCATCACCGACCCTCTCAGGTTGCTGATGGGCACCTGAGGGAACTGGTTGTGAAGATGATCCAGTCATAGGTCTAGTCGAACCAGTTGGTTGAGCATCGAAAGAATTCCTGCCCAACTGGTTGCTGACATCCTCGACCTCAGGAACATCTTCAGCCAGTTGGCGTAAGGTCCTGCGCACTAAAGTAGCTTCATCAAAAACAACATTGCATGTTATTTCCACAAGCTGGGTAGTCTTGTTAAATACTCTATAGCCCTTGTGAGAGGGATGTCCATATCCGACAAACACACCCTCGTCAGCCTTAGGCGAGAAAGCATTTAACTTTGACTTCCCATTATTATGGATATAACATGGTGAACCGAATGCACGAAGATGAGCTATAGAAGGCTTACGACCAAAATATACTTCGTAGGGAGTTTTCTGGAGTCTGTCGTTGATCCCGCTCCTATTCTGAGTATAGCAGGCAGTCACCAACGCCTCTCCCCAGAAACTCTGTCCCAAGCCGGACTCAGCCAGCATGGACCGGACTGCTTCTTTCAGCGTCCTGTTCCTACGTTCTGCTAGTCCATTCTGCTGCGGTTGCCTTGGAGCAGATCTCTCATGCTTGATCCCGGCCTCCGCGCAGAAATCCATCAGCGGACCATTGCAGAATTCAGTCCCATTGTCTGAACGAATTCGCTTCACCACGGCTTCTCTCTGTTTCTGAGCTTGGATGATCAATTCTGGAAGAATCACCTTCACTTCATCCTTGGATCTGAGAAGCTTTACCCATGTATAGCGCGAGTAGTCATCGACTACCACCAGCGAATAACGTCTTCCTCCAATGGTTTGCGGTGTTACTGGTCCACACAGGTCCATATGTAACAGCTCAAGTACCTGACTGGTACTGGATTGGACTGGCGACTGGTTCTTGAAGGACTTCTTAGTCTGCTTGCCTTGCTGGCATGCTTTGCAAATTCCTTCCTTCTTGAACCCGCCCTTGGGAAGACCATCTACAAGATCATGCTTGGTTAGATAATTAATAGTTTTGAAATTCAAATGACTTAACCTTTTGTGCCACAGCCAGTTAGTCTCCATGGAACTGGTGGCAACAAAGCATGCATCAGTCTTCCCACTCTGCCAGTCAACGACATAAAGGCCTCCTTTCCTGACACCTCTCAGCTTGGTCTCACCAGAATCTTCAATCTTGATCTGGCACCCAGATTTGTCAAACACAATGGTATAGCCATTGTCGCACAGCTGACTGATGCTCAGGAGGTTGTGCTTCAGGTTGGTAACAAGGGATACGTTCACAATTCTGACATCATCTTTCTCTATGCATCCCTTGCTGATAACTCTGCCCTTGGAGTTATCACCAAATATAACTGGAGGTCCTCTGACCTTGGTGAGCTCTGAGAACAGGAACTCCTCACCAGTCATATGAGCGGAGCAACCACTATCAATGATCCACTCGCTCGACCTCTGAAGCTGACTTGCATGACCTAGTTCCTGCAAGAAAAATAGAATCATTTAGGTCCCCGATCATCAGCGGGTCCTGCAGGGTTAGATCTCTGGATCATTCCTTTCGGAATCCAGACTTGTGTGATTTTCAGCTTGGTGTTACCCTTGCTGACATCACTTGTAGCCTTTCCCTTCCTTCTAAAATAATGCATGGATTGGTTCTTGGAAGGTGTGGCTGTGTGTGTAGCTCTATTGGAAGTATTCTTCCGCTGAGAGCCTCGGAAATGTTTTTCCGGCTGATTGTGATGCTTTTGTGGTCTCTGAAATTGTGGACCACAATGATTAGCCTTCCCAGCCCTTGAGAAAAGGTTTTGATTGGGCTCAGGCCTCTGATAGGTATTCCTCCTATCAGGAAATGTCCTTCTCTCAGTATGTCGCTGAGATTTGGACCCCTTGTAAGTATGCTGGCAACTGGCATACTTGTGAGGTTGGGCGTGGAATCTCTGGACAGCTGGTGCTGGCTGTCGGATTCCACTGGCAGCTGGTGCTGACTTCCTTGCCTTAGAATTATTCGGCTTAGTCAGCTTCTTCGGGTGTGCTGGCGTCCTGTCAGTAGAGGATCTTGCCAGTTGAGGATTTTGTCTTGATGACTCACCTATATATCTGGACTTATGGTTCCTATGCTGATCAGCCATTCGGGACTGACTGGTATTACCAGCTGGTGCTGATGCATTTACCAGTTTGCCCTTACCCTTATGAGTACTGATTTGTTCGGGTTGATTTATGCTCAAATCTTTTGTAAATCCCAACCCGGACTTATCAGAAGGCTTTCTCCAATGACTTAGAGCTGCTTCTAAGTCTTTTGAGCCTTTATTTAGAAAATTTATTTTGTTTTCTTGCTCCAGAACGAGATTGTGAAAGTTATCTCGTTCAGTTTTTGCAATTTGGAAATCTTGGAGCAATTCAAAATGAGCCTTTTTCAAACTTGCTAGCTCTTCGCTGATGGACCTCGATTTCTCAATCTCACCGGTCAAAACAGTAATTTGACCTTTCAGCGAAGCATTTTCACCAGCCAAAACATTTTTTATTTCATAAAATTTTAAAAATTCACGCTGAAGGATATCTAATGTGACATCTTCTGAGTCGGAGCAATGCGACTAAGAATCGTCTATGATTTGTACTGGCATGATATGCAATTGAGGAACTGATTGTACCTCATTATCAGCAGCAAGTGCCAGTTCTTCCTCATTGTCAGCATTTTCTTCAGCTGGCTCTTCGCCGAAGGCTGCCATAAATGCCAGGAGAGCTTCTTCTTCTGACTCTCCATCTGACTCAAACTCCCCATCATCATGATCGGGTATGTCAGGCACCTCAGTCCTGGTCAGCATGGCTTTGGCAACAGCCTTGGAAGCACGCTCTTCAAAGAGCTTCTTCAGCCTTTCCCTCTCAGTTTTGTCCACCTGTGGACATTCAAACTTTAAGTGATCAGGAGATTGGCACTGATAGCAAGCGCGAGGAGCTCTTTTGACGAATTTCCCGTCAGTTGAGCCAGCAGAAACTTCCTGTTTTGACTTGGCTTTTTCCAGAAGGACAGCCAGTCTCTTCATCTGCTGCTCAAGTTCTGCGACTGAGCTCTCGCTTCCTTTGGAATGAGATCCTGATGCGGACTGGATCTCCTTCGGCTGGATGTGTTGCCCAACCGGCTTCTCAGCATGGAATGGCTTCTTGTGCTTCCAGTTGGCATTCCTCTTGACGAAATAGGCTTCGTCCTGAGCTTTAATGCTGGGGGATCCAACATTCCTGATGGCCTCATTCTTATTAACCATCTGGATATCCCATTCGTGTGCCTGCAACTGAGCAAAAACTTCTTTAGGAGTTATTTTAGATAAATCTTTCTCCTTCAGTGCGGTGGTTTTCACAAACCAATCCTCCTTAGGCATTTTGGACAGGATCTTGGAATTAAGATCTTCATTTGAATACACCCTGTCCAGAGACTTCAGCTCGCTGACAATGGCATTGAACCTTGCCTCCATCTCCTTGATGGTTTCTCCGGTCAGCATTTGGAAAGACTCGTATTTGTCAACTGCCACCTGCAATTTATTACGTTTCATTTGGTCAGTTTCTTGACAAAGACTATCAAGATAATCCCATACTCCCTTGGCATTATCAAACTGGAGGGCTTCCTCCATCAGCGACTTAGGAAGGGAAGTTAGGATCAGCTCGTGAGCAATGGAATCCAACTGATTCCGCTTCCTGTCCTCAGCAGTCCATTCTTCTTGAGGCTTTGGGATCACAGCAGCTGGACGGTCTCCTAGCTGGTGCTGAATCTTGGTGATCTCAATCGGCCCTGTTTCCAGCACATCTTTCATCTCAGGATGAATGCTCTTTAGAGTGATGAGCGACCTCTTTCGCCATATATCATGCTTCACAGTCCCGTAGTCTAGTAGCTTTGGATTGTTCATCTTGATGTACCTGAGCTAATCAAACAGACAAACAAATAGAGAGCGCAAGGAAACGCGGATCACGGTCCTAAGCGACACAGAAACGAACGGTCTGTAAGAACCGTCCGCTCTGATACCACTTGATGGTCCCGGATATCAGGGTATAACTTGGCAGCGGAAAATGTGTAAGTTCGTTTCTTACGCTCTGCTGGTTACTCAGCTGACTGGGACCTTGTCAGCTGGTAAGTCAACTGGGACTGAGTACACAGCTGACTTGCAACTGGCTGGTCAGCTGGTAGCTCAACACTTAGAATATTTTAAGTCGTCTTTGCACAATTATATCAGTTTTCAGATATACTCCAGTAATCAGTTACTGGGTTTTAAATCAGTATGAAAATGCAGAAAGCTGATAAAAGACAAAGGATTTTTATAGTGGTTCGATCAACTGATCTACGTCCACTCTCCAGTCGATGCACTGGAAATTTACTAAGAGCAATCAGGTACAAAGAGTCCTACGATCTATCTCCAGCTGGTAGATGCCCCGTCTACCAGTCCACTGGATCAACCGCTCCCGGTCCTTGTCCTTCTTCAGCTCTCGTCAGATGGATGGAGTGCGAGCACGTCACTTCAACCTCCTCCTCTGACTGGTTGGGTGTTGAGTTCTCCCAAGAACTTGACTCCTTTAACGGCAAACTGCCCGTAATAGCTCAAGAGCTGGCTGGCTCTAGAACTGCTGTGAACTTCCTCAGAAAGAGAAAGAACACCAAAGAGATCAGTAACTCACAAGCTGGAAGCTTGGAGTCTCGTGTTCGAATAATCGACACACGGAAGAGCTTTTAAGAAAAGCCTCGAAAGTGTTCTGCTTGCTGGCAATAAAGCTTCAGACTTTCGGTAGATGTGCGAGAGAGTTAAGAGTATTGAATGTTGATGGATCCCAGGTATTTATAGACGAGGGATCCCATTCAAATTTACTAGCCGTTTGGACACATCCGGAAAAGTCTCTGTCCTCGCATGTCCTTCTGACGGCGGCAGGTAGGAATTTCCGGAAAGCGCCATACCTTTGATCGCTTTATCTGACACAGATCTCTTTGTGTCAGAACGACTCTATTCGTCAGTACGAGGAAACGGAACTGGTGTCTTGAACTGATAGACTTTAAGGCATCCTCCTTAAAGTCATACACTGTCAGTTAATTCCTCAGACGAATCTTCTTTTTGTCTCTAAGTCTTCGGGAGAGCGAATCTTCAATTCTGCTGATAACCTCCAACTGGTAGATCATACTGGTGATCTTGTGCTGGTAATCTCTGCTGGTGACTTTCCTTAGCACAATCAAGGTCTACCAATTTGTCTGATGTTATCTCTTGGAATCTCCCGTGACTGGTGGCTTCACCGCTGGTGAATAGTGTCAGCCAGAACACATTTTCCGCTGCCAAGTTATACCCTGATATCCGGGACCAACATCTAGCATATAGGAGAGTGAATAAACAAAAGTTGACAACCTAAGCATGTTTCACCTTATTGTTAAACCACGTTTCTGAAGTTTTTATGATTATAATTTCGGAAGAAAAACTATTGATCATCTTAGCTTTAATTGGAGTTATTTACGCATTTCTGCAATTTTAAGTTTAGAAAAACATCAAACCCTTATTTGCAACACAATATTACGTGTACGACTTACTTTCACTCTCTTGGGTACGATATCTGGACTTTGATCTATACTTTTTTTTGAGACTGCGTGCACTTGCGTATTAGATTATAACACATCATAGCACAATGCAATAAAGATATCTTCTCAAAGTTAATAGAATGGCGAAAAATGTCTAAGAAAAAGGATCTTAATAGTTAAAGCCACACATGAATGAACCAAAACTTGCAATGCTTAGCAAGTAATTTGCCATATGCATGTATAAATGTATCTATTGTATATAGTTGAGTGATTGAACTTATGCACCATAAATAATTAAAGACCCTAATGAACCAAATAAATGAAACTCATTTATACCAGTAGTATGGGGCTCTTCATACCAGAAGTATGAGATATACATTGGTGCATAAAATAAAAATTTGCGGTTAATAAAATAAAACATATAAGTAACACTCCAGTGACTCATGAAGAGAATATATGACCTCTCGAAGAGGATTGTCCCGAAGACAAGAATCCTAATACATTAGCACGTGCACCAAATAATAATATTATTGGGATTGCGGAACAAATAAATCAAAATATTATGGAAAATGATAAAATTTAGTTAATGTCATGAGTACTGTATATAAATGAGAAGATAATAAACTTTATAGTTGTTGACATCATACTTATTCCACAATTTCTCCAATCTGGATCCAGAGCTTAAATGCTAGAATCTTTATGATTAGCCAAAAATATATAAATGAGCAATTGGAACAAAGATTAACTCGCTCATGAATGTTATCCCTGCAGGATACATGACTACTATGAAGTGGTGAAATATAATGCGAGGTTAAAATCCAAAGGGTTTTTTTCCTAGAGACGCACATTTAATTTAGAACAAATTTTTCTCCTATATTGGATGGCATAATGTTCTGCTATTTGATTACTACGGCATAAAATATATATTTATATATGCAGTCACCAAACGTCATGACCACATATTGATATGAGTCATTGGACAATAATATTTATATGAAATCCCTGATGGATTTTATATACTCAAGGTAATAAAAAATAGAATGGTATAAATTCCTCTTGAAGAAGGAATATATTAAATTGAAAATTAATTCATGTCTAAAGATAGAGTATAAAATAAAAGGACTTGCATAAGACCAAGAATTATATTGACCTGTAGATCGACAATCTCCCTAAGAAAGTATTATTATTTATAACAACAGTCGATGTATAACAAGATTTCTAGAGAGATCTATTACATCTATTCAGAACACTAGTGTCATTTAATCCCCTGAAGTTGATAATGTCTTATTTAGACTTAAAGAAGATAACATGATTTTTTGGACCAGAAGTTCTCAATTTTATTGTATTTTGCACACTATTTTATTCGTCTGATTCAATTTTCAAAATTATCTTGCTAGCAACACTTTATGCTTCTATTACAAAACGACATTTGAATAAACACATTATTTATTATCTTCAATGTATAAAAATCTTGGTATATTCTTTAAGAAACCGAGTATGATATTGGTGGTTTAAGTGAACATATGGATATTTATTTGATCTTGATAATTATAGATCTTGGACTGCTTATTTTTTTCTCTGTTGTGGTATTGTCATTTCTTATCAGTTTGAGTACTTTATAAACAAGTCATAGATGATATTTTCTTTTGAGAATTACGAAAGGCGTATGATTAATATTCTTTTTTATACAATGGAAGTTCGTATGATATTATCATACTTAAAATTATTCCTCACCCTCCAGTAGGAGTAGGGGGTTCAGTAGAGTTGTATTGTTTTACCCACAACAATTCCCCAAGAATGACCAATTTGTTATTCAGAATGTTTGATCTTGTGATAATCCGAAGATTATTCATACATATGTGGATAATATTGCATTGTTTATAATTATAAGATTATTATGTTGAGTAAAGTGACAAACTCAAACTAATCATGATGTTTTAAATATCATTGTTTTGAGGAGGAGTGACATTTTGAAAATTAAACCTTGAAGATTTACATTATGCCCAAAAGGCTAAATAGATTTACTCTTTTTCCCTTTCTAAGTATTTTCCCATTGGATTTTCTTAGTTAAGGTATTTAATAAGACATCTAGTACAACACATGAATAAACGTATGTCATGTACTCTTTTCCACGACTGTTTTATCCATAGAGTTTTTGGCGATGTTTTTAACGAGGCATGAACATAACGAAGTATTGTCCAACGGGGAGTGTTATAAATATATTTATTTCATGGAAATTTCATAAGATATACTTTAGAGATATATACCATATCTTCTAGATTTCTACACATGATATTATTTCATCGTTATATATAGTATATGATATTGTAATTTCCTACACATTAATGAATAATAAAAAATTTTATTTTTCTCTTCATCGTGTTCTCTCTATTATTATTTATCTATAATACATGAAGGATTCAATTTACAACATATTTCAATTTTTTTTATAATTAGTTTACTCCCGTCATAAAAATAACAATTTTATAGTTTATAGAAAGTGTCCTTAGACTTGCTCCCCTTTTTCCCGTTTGACAATTTTTAAAATTTATATTTATGCTTTTCATTCACCCTCCAATTTTGTTTGGTAAATAGAGGACAGGAGCTCCCACTAGTGAGGTGCAAATCAAATCTAATTAAACACCTTTGATTTTAAAGGTCAAATTAAAATGTAATTAATGAATTATGGCATGTGAAAATTATGGGTTGAAGTTAGGGATGGTTTGGAAAGGTATACTTATATTTTTATCATATTTTATATTTTATTGAATCTCACAATATAGAGAAATCCATATTATTATTGTACAAAATTTTTCGGTATGTTTTAATATGATATGGTATATTGTTACTGTATCAACGAAATTCTCGATACATTGCAGTTATTATAGTTGTTTTTCTTGAAATTTATTTAAAAAATCAATTTATATCAATAATAATATTATATTACTCTGAAATGAACAGGGGAGATAGGGTTTTATTTTAGAACAATTATATTAAAATAAATGAATAATATAAAATTTTCTGTACAATATATACTAGTATACTATAAATATTGAAATTATCTTACTTTTACCATACCGAAACTTTGGGTACATTAGATACCTTACAAGAAATTAAAATATACACAAATTCAATATTTTCAATATTTTTTCTATAATATATACAGTATTTCGATATTCGTTTCCCACCTCTAAATGATTCTTTGTCTTTTCGAATTTATATGAATAGTTAGTTAATAAAATAGATATAAAAGACAATTACTTAGTTATTTATATTTTAACATATTTTGATTTTTTATTATCAATATATTGGTAGATGAGGGACCGGCTAGGAGTTGCGAATACTGAGTGCAATTAAACAACTTTGACATTCAATAATTAAAGTCAAATACTATTTAATAAACTATGGCAAGCAATAACTATCGAAATTTGATATCAATAGATTAAAAATAATCCTCAAATAAATGATAATTAATTAATAAAAAATACATACATCTCAATGTAACTCATTTTAATTTTTCTAACAATTAACATGTTAACCAAGCTTATTACTTTAGATATGTTTGGAATCATACCTAGTCATGATCAAAATGAAAAAAAGAAAAAAAAAACTCATTCACTTAATTTATTGTATAGAACTAACTAAGTAGGCATTGGGCCTGGATTTGAAGACATGATGAGCCATTAAAAAATTGATCTAGTTGAAATTGAGGTTCATAACTGGTCAGGTTGAAAGTTATGAGAATAACAAGAATAACCACAACTTAAGAAACATAATCAATTCATTCAACCGTGAGGAATATGTTGTCCATAAATAAATGTTGTTCCCCGATCAGAGTTACGATATATGCAGCGGAAGTATTAATATTTATCTTGCACATGTTTTGCTAAGGTCTCGACTTAGCAAGTGTTTTTCTAAATGTTTTAGCTCGTGTATTCGTTAGATAGATTGCAGTATACACTAAATAATGTGTTGAGTTTTAAAGGATTTAACCAACGAACTAAATAGTGTAGCAAAGTAGTTAATGACACAAGGATTTTATAGTGGTTCGATCAATTGTTCTACGTCTACTCTTCAGTTCTCCAATTGAAAATTTCACTAGAAGAATGAGTACAAGGTCAAACCTGATCTCTAACGTTGAACAGCTCCTCCGTCTGGTCACCGCGCACCTTCAAGCACCTCGATCTCCAATCTTCAACTGGTGTCTCTCCTTAGAGTGAGGACAAACCTCCCTTCTCCTCGGACGTAGACTGCTGGGACTTTTATAGTTATTCCTGGAACCAATCCTTGTATTGGCGTAGCCCGTACGAATCACTCTTGCACCGCAATAATGACTGCTAGATTCTTTCTGTAATAGAGAGAATCACCAATATATCTTTTGAAAGCTTCAACGAAGAACTTAGCTCGGTTGACTTCGCGTGATAGAGAGAGTGAGTTTGATCTCTTTTGTTATCTCTTGTATGTACTAAGTCGCGAACCTTTGAATCAATTAAGGAAGACACCTATTTATAGGTGAAGATTCAAACAACCGTTTGAATCTTGTCCGTTAGACTCAAAGGAAATGCTCGCCTATCGGCATGCATCCTTTTTCTGCGGTGGACAGAGACTCTTCAAGTCCCTTTGTCTCTAATTGGCGTAGCATCTATTTCTAGCCGTCTTTTGTCAGAACGGATCTTTTGCAGGTCTGAACCCCTTTTTTCTTCATGATGACTATTCCATCCTCTTGATTGGTTGTTCTTGTAACTTGTAGTCCGTTTGATGTTCGGGTTTGTAGTCTTTCTCTTGATTTTTTGATTACTGACTGTCGTCTGCTGACATATTGTTATGCATCGGATATCTCCTCAAATTGCTAGTACTTCTTCTTCAGCATTCTCGTTGTTTCCTCCGCATTGCTGGTCGCTATGATCTTCAGCAGTCTTCAGCAATTGGATGAGTTTGCTGACTCGTTCTGCAAACTTAATCCTTTCTTTTTCTAAATCTATTACAACTCGAGTATAATTCCTATACAGGACTTCTGACAATTGACACGATACTGAGTTGCTATAGCTTTGATCCACCAAAACATATTAACAATGATAATGAATTGGTTTACAGTGGCGGGATCTAACAATATTTCTAACAATTTCCCCATTTTTGCTGCGATCTAAGCTACTATCTAAAACTTTAATCTTGTCTGATCATGGGAAAGATGATTGCTGATATTACACAAAAGTTTCCTATCAGTTCTATTCTCAGTGTCTCAACTCCCGTAGACTCAGCATTGTTCCTAATCATTTCCCCTTAACATATCAACAGTATTGTTCGATTAAACAAGTCAATCAGGTAAATAGCTTGAATGTCATATTGTCAGGTAAGTACCAAGCATATTCACGCATAATATCATCAAGCAATCTCAAAGAAAATATCTCACACATCACATTCCACGCAGTTCACTGATTACACACTTAGATCAGCGTTGGACAATGAGATGTTTTCTTCAACCTAGGTTAGTTTTTATTGATAATCATACTTTTTAGTATAGTCACATATCCCAAATTTAAAAGATTGTTCACGTAGCTAGGAGATGTAGAGTTTGGAGAGATATTACTTCTTAGTTGTTGAAGAGTCTGAATTAACAACACTCTTGGCACTTGAGGAACCTGTGGTAGGCGTCTTCATTTTGGTGAGAGTCTATGTTGTCTTCTTCATGAAGTTGTCCACGAGAGCTTCTCGTTCATGTCTTCTGATTCGTTTCTTCTCTTCACTCCTTCTTTGTTCTTACCTCTTTTCCTCTTCACGTTGTCTCCTTAGCTCTTTTTCTTGTAATCTTCTTGCTTCCAGTCCACGAATTCTTTCTTCTTGCTCCATTCTCCTTTCTGCTTCTTCAGCTAACCTCTTCTCTTTCCCCTCTTTGATCGTAGCAAAAATTCCAGTGGAAAAGGTCTCGAAGTTGTCTAGTTGGATGACAAGAATCTCGTCTTTGGCTTCAGATACTTGGGTAGCAAAGTGCTTGTTCATGATTGACGTAGCATCTATCTCTAGCCGTCGTTTTTCAGAACGGATCTTTTGTAGGTCTGAACCCCTTTTTTATTCATGATGATTATTCCATCCTCTTGATTGGTTGGTTCTACTCGTAACTTGTAGTCCGTTTGATGTTCGGCTTTGTAGTCTTTCTCTTGATTTCTGATTGCTGACTGTCGTCTGCTGACATATTGTTATGCATCAGATATCTCCTCAGATTGCTAGAACTTTTTCTTCACCATTCTCGTTGTTTCCTCCGCATTGTTGGTCGCTATGATCTTTAGCAGTCTTCAGCAATTGGATGAGTTTGCTGACTCCTTCAGCAAACTTAATCATTTCTTTTTCAAAATCTATTACAACTCGAGTATAATTCCTACACAGGACTTTTTACAATTGACTCGATACTGAGTTGCTATAGCTTTGATCCACCAAAACATATCAACAATGATATTAAATTGGTTTACAGTGGCGGGGTCTAACAATATTCCTAACAATAATCATATTCAATTATTTGGAAATGTCATCGGTTTAACTGTAGAGAAGGACCAATTGACAGTTTCAGAGGAACTATAAACTGAGAAAAGAATATGTATAGACAATTCAATAGAAGTGCAGTTGTTAGAACTCTCAATTGATACTTTATGTGAATCAAGATATTTCTTCCAATTATAAAAAAAAAAAAGATTTACAATAAGTGGGGTACTAACGTTCACATAAAAAAGTATGGAGTACCACCAACGTTTTTGCAATAGTGCAATTTCAAATGAAGACTATAAATACTCTATTGCGACATTGATCGGTGAAATTTTTACCAGATTAAGAGCAAATATAGTGGTCAACTAAATTTGTAACTCAGATATCGAACCCAAGGGATGATGCATGAAATAGTCCTATATACTAAAGCACAGTTTAAGATTAATGATTTCAGTAATTCAGCATTCAAATACAAATTATTAAACTAGACAATTAAAATAAAGGAGGAATTTAATTGGTAAAGCAAAACACAGATCCTAGGGCAGAAATCTTATTCTGGATAACATGCCAGAAATAATTAAACTAACAGGTTGAATACTGCAATTATGGTATATTTCCTGGTTTGGGCAAATATAACCTAGATTATTAACTATTGACTATCACCTCTCGGTCTCAAGAACACCAAATTAGTCAATCCCATATGCAAAGAAGTTCAATTCCTAAAGTTACTTCTCAGTCGGAAAATATAGAGTATATCAAGCATTCGTAATCCAACTATCATTATTCACCTCTCGGTCATTCTATCAATAGCTAATCTAAATTAATCGTCACCTCTTGTTCGTTAAATTAATCTGGAATAATAAAATAAACGCACGAATCATGAACCAAATTAATTAATCAAAAACATGCATCCAAAATAATATTCGAACCCTAGAACCTGCTAGGAAGTTAGCTAGACATAGTAAAATAAAAAGACATAATAAAAATTAAAGAAACTTGCATTAAAATAAAAACTATAATTCAAAAGTGCATGAAAAATAAATAATAAAATTCTAAATAAACTGCATAAATTAAGATGAAGAAGGGATATTGAATGGACTAAACTAGAGCGGTATTTATAGTGTTTGTTTAGGATTTACATGGGCTCAATTATATTAGGAATAGGATTAGATATGATGTATATCAAAATCTTAATATCCTATATTGAATAAATCTTCTATCTTGGGTCTTTAATGCTTCCAATTTGATATATGTCTTCAATCTTGGCAAAATCTCGCCCAATATTCGTGAAAATATTACTAAAACTAACCAAAAAAAACCCTTTCGGTAGACGCAGAATTCCAAGTCGCCCGTTATCATCTGCGTCAAACATTTGTGAGCTTCCTCACAATTTTGGCCGTAACTTTTGCTCTCGAACAACGATTTACCCGATTCAAGTTGCATTGGAAAGCTAATTCAAAGATATTTTTATTGCCATGCTCCATTAGTTCAAATTACACGTGTGAAAGAATTTGTAACTATTTCCTTGATCATCCACTACTTTCTGTGCAAATGTTTGGTGAATTTGACCTCAAACCTTTATAAGTACACCACTACAAGCATAATACCACTTTAACTAGACTCTTGCAATAAAATCAACTAAAATAAACAAAAGTTCAATGAAAACCAAAGACAAATAAAACCAAAAATGAGTGAAAATCTGAACTTAACATTCCCCCAAACATGAATATTTGTTGTTCCTCAATCAAAACAAAAGAATAAATCTCGAATTCATGTAATTGAAGTGTGAAATTTCTCACAAGATTCATCACAATCCAAGTATGAAATCTCCATGAGCACAAAGAATCCAAATCAAGTTAGAAAACTAGTAAACATTTGAAGAACCTCACAAGGAAACTCTTTTGCTCATCACTCAAGTATTTGTGGGTTTAATGTGTATACACTCATCATGTATGATTTACATCTACCATAGGCTTGCAAATATTCTACTTTCTCCACTGCTTAAATGTTCACACAAGACCTATAATCAAATATGACTTTTTATTTGGTTGTAATGTAGGATTTTTTGTGAAGGGTAGGAAAACTTTGGCCAAGTAACTAAATTTAATTGAATTAGCTACTCTCAACAACTCAAATCACTATCTAAGTCCATCCAACCTTTTCGTATAATATTTCAATTCAAACCACATAGCTCTTTCTCATTTTTTTTCAATCATTTTATGCTCTCAAATTTTTCTTTAATTCTCCTTTTCTTTTTGGAAAAAGCTTTTAAGGATTCTGTTGGTCCCCGATCAGAGTGTTTTATATGCAGCGGAAGTATTGAATTGATCATGCACTTATCTCGCTAAGGTCTCTACTTAGCAAGGGTGTATCAAATGTGTTTTAGCTCGAATAATCTTTAATTTCAATATTGCAGTTTATACTTCAAGACTTGATGTGTTGAGATTCAAATATGTATGCGCAAATGATAGCAATATAAAGCAGTAAAGAACACATGGATTTTTATAGTGGTTTAAACCATTGTTCTAAGTCCATTCTTCAGTCATCCGACTGAAAATTCACTAGAAGAATGAGTACAAGGTCAGGCCTGATCTCTAGCGTTGAGCAGCTCCTCCGTCTCGTCAGCTCGCACCTTTAAGCACCTCGATCTCCAATCTTCAACCGTTTTTGCTCCGTAGAGTGAGGACAAACTTCCCTTCTCATTGGACATTGACTGCTGAGAGTTTTATAGTTCTTCCAGAACCTATCCTTGTGTTGGCATTGCCTGTAAGGATCACGCTTGCACGACAATCGTGACTGTTAGACTCTTTCCAAAATAGAAAGAATCCCAAAATAACGTTTGAAGCTTAACTTCGCAGGTCTCGAGCTTTAGAGATGAAAGCTTATGAAAAGCTTCATTCAAGATTGTAGATGTATTTGATCTCTTTTGTTCTCTCTGAGTTTAGAATTTTGCAAACCTCTAAATCAATTATGGATGACACCTATTTATAGCTGTGGATTCAAATGGCTGTTTGAATCCTATCCATTAGACTCAGAGGTTTCTCTAGCCTATCTGCGTTCTTCCTTTTTTTGCAGTGGACAGAGACTCTTCATGTCTCCTTATCTCTGATTGGCGTAGCGTCTATCTGTAGTCGTCTTTGTCAGAACGGATCTTTTGTTGTAGCTCTGAATTCTCCTTTGTGCATCATGATTATTCTATCCTCTGATTAGTCGGGTTTCCTTGTGATTTGTGATCCGTCTGATTCACGACTCCGTAACTTCTCTCGATTGCTGATTGTCATTCCCTAGCCGCAGGCGTGCGTCATATATCTCAGTAGTTTGAGATAAGACCTTCTGATTCTGCTGGAGTTATTCCTTCAGCATTCTTGTGATGTTTCTCCACTTTGCTGACCCTTTCTTATTTTCATAATCTTCTGCAATCTGTCAAGTCTGTTGATTCCTTTAGCATTCTTGATTCTTTTTCCTATCTATTACAACTCGAGTATGAATTCCTATACATGACTTTTACAATTGACTCAATACTCAGTTTCTAAAGCTTTGATGTACCAAAACATATTATCCTATAAATCAATTACAATCTAAGGGGTTATTATAATATCTAACAATATTCCTAACAATTTTCCCCTTTTCGGTGCGATCAAAGCCTCTATCTATAGCTGTAATCTTTACTAATCATGGGAAACTAATTACTGAGATTACAAAGAATTTTCCTATTAGATCTATTCTCAATATATCAACTCCCGTAGACTCAGTATGTTCCTACACATTCCCCCATAAAATCAAGGGTATTGCTATATTATTCAACAATTATCATCTGGTATAAATGGCTTCAATATCTTTCATCAAATAAGCACATAGCACATTCAAACACAATTTCATCAAGCACTCATATTAATATTTCACACACATCACATCCACGCAGTTTGCTGATTACATTGAATGTCTAACTTAAGCTAAATCAATTAGATCAGCATTGGACAATGAGATGTTGTCTTCAACCTGGGTTAGTTTCCATTCAAAATATCATTCTCAGAATTACAAAGAACACATACCCAAAACGAAAATAAAGAGTTATAAGTTTTTCTACCAGGAGACCCAATGGAGTTAAGAGAGAGTACTTTTTAGTTTTTGAAGAGTCTGAATCAGCAGCTTGTCTGGCACTTGAAGAACTGGCAGCGGGCTTCTTCACATTCTTGAGCATTTCCACCGTCAACTTAATGAAGTTGTTTAGGACAACCTCTCTTTCTAGTCTTCTGATTCTCTCCTTCTCTTCAATCCTCCTCTATTCTTCTCTCTCTTCCTCCTCTCATAGTCTCCTTAGGTCTTCTTCCTGTTGTCTTCTGGCCTCGAAGTGATGAAATCTTCATTCTTGCTCCTTTAGCCTTTCAGCTTCTTTATCTAACCTCTTCTCTTCCCCCTCTCTGATCGTAGCAATAATTATGGCGGAGAAGGTCTCAAAGTTGTCTTGTTGAGTAGCAAGTATTGTGTCTTTTCCTTCAGGCACTTGCTTGGTAACTTCATTGCGCACGATCGGTACCATTTGTTCTTCAATGCTCCGTCCTACCATGGCATGGATAAATTGCTAGAGGTCCCTCTGATAAGTGCTGGAGTTGAAGGGCTGAATTGTCATGACTTGGGGTTCCTTTTTTAGCACTATTTGATTCTCGATGGAGGGCATAGAGATGGTGGTAACCAATCCTTGAGTCGAGGTGGATGGTTTATCAACATGAGTTGCTTCAGTAGGTGCATGCTCCCTTCTCTCTTCCTCTTTCTCAATCCCAGGGGAGGGCGGCCTAACATTCTGCATCCTAGAAGATGTGTTGGCAAGTTGAGCAAGGATTCTTTCCTTAAATTCCATCATTCTCCTCCTCTCCTCCTCTCTCTCGCGTGCGGTACATTCTTCGGGTAGTTTCTTCTTCAATTCTTCAGCTGCAACCATCTATCGTCGAGTGGCAGGAGATTTAAAGTGCTAACAAATTGATGAGAGTCTTCAACAACATATTCGGATGGTGGAAGCAAACGATCACCAGTGGCTAATCTGTGAGCTCTGATCTTCTGCAGTCTTGCAGCTACCTTCTTCTCCATATACTGTCGTTTGGATGTCTGATCCATCCAATCGTCTGCCCATTCCTCTTCACTCCTCCAGTAGTTGAGACCCATCCTAGCCATCAAGATTTAGCGGTCCTCATAATGCAGTTCATGATTGGCATAGTCAAAGAAGGGCCATTTCTTGAACTCTTTTCTCAACAATTCTTGATCGGACAACTCGCCTTCTAATTCAGCAAGATATGAATTCTCGACTTCTGCGGCAGCTTGAGCTTCTATAAAAGTTCAAATTTCTTTTGCCCTGGAGATGAGATCATCGTTCTCCTCATCTCTCACTGTGATAAGAGGACACCACATCACAATCCTCTTTGCTTTGTAGTTCCTATCTGGTAGTCCTTCCATGGGCACTCGTAGTGTTTCTTCTTGGAATACAGATTCTCCATCTGTGACCGTTCCTGCATCTTCCTCATCATTAGAGCTAGGAATATCACTGAAGGATATACCTGAAACTTTTTGAGTGCTGGGAATTGGAATACGTCGTTGCTAGATGGATTCAATGGTTCTCTCAAGCACACTTGTAGTATCAGCAACAGTATTCCATCCTGTTATTGTCGATGGGTTCATTTCCAATCTGCACAGATAATGTTCATTCATTGCTCGCACACTTGCAGTGAGCTCTACTAGTAGTCGTGCTCGAGTATCGGCATCCATGGAGGTAGTGGCTTCTTGAGGGATTGATGTCTCTTCAGCAGTTGGTGCTTTAGCATCTTGTGTGTTGTCGGTTGCGATCATTATCTGTTGGACGTCTACTGGTATAGCTACCTCTGGTTGCTGTGAACCCTTGTCCTCTTCGATTTCCCTAAGGCTAGCATTCTCCTTCCCTTCTACATTGTTTCCTGAATCTGTAAACGGCATCTGGTCTGACTCTTGCACCAGATCGGCTTCTGCCAAAATTGCAACAACCTACACTTCCTCCTTGCGCAACCAGTTGTTCCTTCTCGAATTCCTTTTCTGCAACAGAACTGCTTTCATCTTGCACAACAGTCTGTATCAACCTCTTCTCAAAAACATCTTCAGCACTTACGCTTCCCCCTTGATCGGTGGCGGGCCGAATTGGTATAACATCAAAACTACTTTCTCTTTGACATGGAGTCTGCAATCTTCTGGATTCTTTCACGGCTTCTTTCATCTGTCTTTTCTCAAGATCAGTGGCTGATTCGATATCCTCAGCATACGTGACCTTGCTTTTCCATTTGTTAGTTTGTGCCTTCGCAATATCCCTTCGAGTAATACGACTGATTTCTTGTCTAGCTTGAATCTTGGCATTGCGCTCTGCGTACCTTGCCATGAATTCCTCATAGTGAGAGTCTCTCTCATCAAGTGTCATCTGCAATCCGAACTTGGCATAATCTCTCTCTTCTTGTGCCCTTTGAAGCGCTCTTTGTTTTCGCCTCTTCTTCCGTGAATCCTTTTCACCAGAAAATTCAAGCCTTCGCTTTGTGGTTGAATCAGTTATTTCGATCATTATTTCATCGATGACATCCGGGATTTGTAGAGAAGTATCTACCTGTGGCCTTGTGAGCTTTATGGTTATGCCGTGGAATCAGTCTAGCTTGCCCTTCTTCTTGGTTTGATCGTCATCATCTGCTGGCTTCTTCCGTCTCTGCTGAGGGCTTCCCTATGAACGACTCCTCTTCACAGTAATTTGTTCAGGGGGTTGAGCAGGTTCCTGTGATTGATACTCGATCAAGTTTTCAAGTTCAGTGAGCAGGGCATCCTTTTCTTCTTTTGCGCCTCTCTTCTTCAACTTCTTCGGTGGTAAGCGGAACTGCAGTAGGCATGACCACATTTCTTTGATTTGTATCCTCTTCGTCACAACATGGATCACGAGGATTAACATTTCTCTTTCCCTTCAGAATCAAAGGATCTTTGAAAATCTTCGGTGGTTGTTATTTCCTGGTTGGCGGTATGTAGTCGGAGTAGATCAAATCCTCACTATGGCAGCGTTTTCCTTCAGGTATGATTCCCTCCAAAAAGTGGCTTATCTTAAATCCAAAGCCTACATCTTGAGTGAATGTGTGATCCTTCTTCACACTCTTGTTTTTTGTAGACATGCGCTAGCCATTTGGTGTAGATGAACTTCGCCCAATTTCTGCAAATTTGATCTTCAATTGCCATTATAACAACAAACTTCTTAGCACTTAGTTTAGAAAGCGAACAAACTTCACCTTCTAACATCCTTATGACAACCTGTGCTAAGCTCTTCATTGGATCTGCCCGTGATCATAGTGGTGTTGTTATCTTCCATGGCTCTTTGAAGGATTCCATCTTTCATCGCAACCATCTTCTTTCCATTTCAGCTTCATTGTTGATTTTGTGCTTGGCGACGTCTTCTCCATCGTTCCAAAGCTCGTACTTCTTCTCCAAGACTTCTGGGCTTACCACAATCTGGATACCCAAAACACTTGTGGTGAAGGACTTCTCTTCCTTATCAACTACTGCATGAGCAAAGAATTCTGCGACTATGTGCGGACAAAATTTCTTGGGTTCCGCAAACACGTATCTCAACAGCTTCTCTCGATCCAATTTACCTTTGAGAACTTCACACCAGTTCTTTCTGAATAGCGTCTCATACAATTTTTTGTCATTCTTGACTTGAGCGGCTCTCCTCTGCTCGTGGGTAAGTTCACCGGCCTCATTACCGTGACATATGGCAACAAGGCGATAGTAAGAAATAGATTCGTCAATATCCTCTATCTTGTAGATGCATGTGTTGTTCAGGCTCTTCGGGAAGGTTAGGTCGTCCGGATGACTCTGTAGAGGAATTGGTGCGGTTGGAAGATTCTTCCATTGATGTTTCTTCTGAAAAGCTCAAAAAGTGTAGAGTAGAAGAAATTTTGAAATCAGAAGATATAGAAGTGTTAGGGTATTAAAAAATTCCCAAACAAAACTTTCTATATACGATCCCGAGTAACTAGATTTACTATGAGAGGTTGGATCTCTCCTTTTGATATGAATGTATCGATGGTTTGGCAGTTGGTGACGGTTCGTCTTACGTCCCACTAAATTTTAACTTGGAGCGTGGCTAACGTGTCTTCTTGGTATTCATCTCCGCCCTGAGATAGAGTGTCCATTGTAATCAATGCGGACTCTATAGCTAATGCCGTCAAAAGATAAACCCGCCTTTCGAGATATTTGAAATGATTATCTCTTCCTCTTTTGCTGATCAACATGAAAATATGCATTTTCTTTGGAAAGCATATCAAGCAATGTGAAATGCTTATGCTGAGAGCTTGGACTCAGCATTTGGACTCATTATTTAGCTTCGTAAGTCTCATGTAGATCTATTCATTCCTAAGACCTTGTTTTGCTGAGAACTTGGACTCAGCATATACTTTGGAAGGTCCTTCATTCAGTAGATGCTTATAGTCTGTTGGGAGCTTGGACTTGGCATGGTTCAGGAGGTATCATTAGCATTCTACAGATGATTGCTGAGAGCTTGTGCTCAACATTCTTCGGGGTTCTACCGAGAGCTTGGACTCAGTAGACAATATCGACTCTTTTAATATTTTTGAAGTTTTAAGATCAAAGAGTCTCTTTACTGAGAGCTAGGACTCAATAAATGTTTTCCGGTTCTTTTTTGTTATAGCCAAATAGCAATCTTTGTCGAATTTGGCTGAGAGTTTGGACTCAGCATTCACCGGATATCTTCTAAAAGCTAAGATTTAGCAGTGCTTATGAACTCTTTTGAATTCCATGACCTATTTAAGTTCAAGAGTCCTTTTACTGAGAGCTCAACCTCAGTATTCGTCGGGAATCTGCTGAGAGCTTAGACTCAGTAGTCAGCATAGAATCTTGATTTAATTCTCCATTTCAGTTTTCAAGCACTCTGCTCCCGACGGGGTTGGGGAGTCCTTAAGAAATTCCTATTATCTAATTTTCCTTTAAATTTTCAATCATTTTCATGGAAAACCGTCTGAATTTTTGATAGGTTTTTAAGTATGCGAGGAGTCTATTGATCTAGCATTTTGACTTAGGCGTTTTAATTATTTTAGACAACAGAGTGTCGTCATCAAATTGAGCATTTTATTGATATCATTGATTTACAAGAGTTACACCTTGCAAAGTATAATTCTACAAGTTAATAGTGATCAATTTGTCTTCAGACTGCTCCAAATAACACCTTTGCTATATTTACTCCATCTTAGTCTTTTCCTGAGCCCATTGCTGCAAGCCGCCTTGCTTACACAACAATTCCTTGTTAGTTGATAGATGTCCACTAGCAATTCATCATCTTCCTGCTATGTAGGTGACATCTCTTCTCCAACAGCCTTCTTTAACTGCAGACTTTCCAGGAATTTGAGAAGTCTAAGTCTAGCAGATCTCACCATCTACTCAGACTGGTCCATTAGTCAGCAGGTTTCCCCTATCAATGTCTTGTCCCATGAGAATGTATCCATGAGAAATATCATCCGCATCACCGGCACGCTATCGTAGCTTCAGGTGCCAAGTAGATGCTGTAGAGTTGCATCTCCTCCACCCGCAAGCTTTTCTTCCATCTCCTCTTCCTTTCCTTGGTTTCATTTTGAAATCCTTGAAGAAGAGAAGAATAAGAGGTTGGGTATACTCATCTGCTAGTACTACTTTAGTATGATGCATAAGAGCTACCCAATTTATGTGACTAAGGATTATCCATCCTCAGACCCACCTAACAAGTTTATATATCTCCAAAGATAAAACTGTCATGGCCTGATGGAATGGACCACCTATCTTCGTTCGGTTTTAATATGAGAAAACTCGTCGTCCATGGTGACCCGAGAATTGAAAGAATCTTCTTAGATGCGATCTCTGTGAAAATTATGACTCTTCCTCTCAATTTGTAGATTTCCAAGTACATTGCTCGAATCCACTCTGGAGGTATTTTAGTGAGATGGTAAAGAACAACTTTTTTAATCTCTTCGAGCAGAGTTGAGAAAAATGGGAGTGAAGGCAGAAGATAGATCTAGGGTTTTGAGGTTTTAGGATATGATTTTCTAAAGAAGATGACCTCTCTTAAATAGACGTAATCCCTCCTAGAGACTTGTTCTTCTAATCAACTCTTCTACCTAGGCAACTGACGGTTTCGAAATAACTTTCCACATGGCGACTATTTTCAGAACTGAATTATCTCAATGCTTGAACGAGATCTTCGGTAATGATAGCAAATTTGTATCGTCGGTCTATCATTGATGATAATTCTAATTCATACGTCGATTGAGTATTGTTGGGAATCATTTTGAGATTCTCCCCTTAGGATCAAATTTTTAATAGGTTTTATTGAATCAAAGCCTTAGCATTTGGTCGATCATTGCTGGATTCTAGCATAGTCTAGCAACTCGTGTAATGTCCTGTATAGGGTGAATATTGAGTTGTAATAGAATAGGTTGCTAGAAGCACCTCAAGCAGATATCAAAGAATGCTAAAGAGAATGCTTGCTAAGGCGTTAGCAAACATATGATAAAGGAAGAGACTGCTAAGAAGGATTCTCTTAGCAGACGGAAGAAGATTAGCAGGATGCTGAGGAAGTTAGCATCTGCTAGAACATTTCAGAGGAATCGAGTGCTAAACCTTGCTGAAGCGTCAGAAGTCAAATTCTAGCAAAAGCAGATCGCTAGAAGAGATTTAGCAATCAAAGGCCTAGCAGATGACTCTTAGATTACTTAGCAAGGCGAAGTAGTCATCAACAAATGCTACACTCCCGTTCTGACAGAAGTACACACAAAGGACAAAGCTTTACAGAAGTAGTTTGGAAAGTACTGTACGACACAGAAAGCGATCGGAATAGTCAATCCACTCTTGGACGAAGGAAACGTTGTGTCTAACGGATATGGAGATTCAAAAGTTGAATCTCCAAGTATAAAAGGCAAGTCCAAAAGTGAGAGTCGACTACTGCTTTATTCACACTTTACTCACGAACTCACACTCAAGAGATTCCTCAGACAAACAAAGTGAAAAGTAGTCACGAGAGCATTTAACAAGATAAGAAGAATCTTTAAAGCTCTCAACCACAAAGTGTCCCCTACATTCAAGATTTGACACTCAAGTATTTTCATTGAATTCCTTTTAAGGATTCAATCATTGGGATACCTTCCGATCTTGGAAGCATCCAACAGTCATTTCTAACTAGATCTGACTCCGACGGGCATCTTGCCAAAAATAGATAAGTTCAGGAGAGAACTATAAAAACTCCCATCACTGTCGGCAAAAGTCAAGTTTTACGAAGGTCCCGCCCTTGATTTGACTGTAGCCAAATCAGACTAAGGATTGCGAAGTAACGGAGGATAGTTGTGGAGTAGCCAGTTCAAAAGCTCACTGTTCTACTACACGGAAAGGACGATTCCTTGTACTTTGTATACTTACTTAGTGAAATTCTTAGAGTTTCAGCTAAGGAGTGGACGTAGATCTATTTGGATCGAACCACTATAAATACCGTGTTCATTTACTGTTTTATTAAGCACGAGGTTATAAACCTAGCAATCATATTGCTAGTGTATAACTGTGAAGAAACCTTAATCATCCTTGAGCTTAAATAATCTTTAAAGGAAAACCTAAATGTAAGTGACGTTAACTTATTCTGCTACATTTCGTGTTCTTGTTTAAACACGACGACTCTGGTAAATCAGGACCAACAAGTGGTATCAGAGTAGGAGGTTGAAAAACTGACTGCTTTTGAGTCGCTTAAGACCAGATCTATCTTTTCCTTGCACTATTACTTGTTTTTTGTGTCTTGTCTGTCTAGCTTAGGAAACTACTTAAGGCGTGAACAAAATGTTGAACCACTCACTTGGGAAGTACTCAAAGGAGAACTTCAAGTCATGGAAGAAGCTTGCTCTTATACAGCTTCAAAGTATACATCCTGAAATGGCAGATGTGCTTGAAAGAGGTCCGATTAAAATTATGAAAGCTAACACTTTTTTAGGACCTGCTGCTGATGGAGAAGAACCAAGACCTCAAATGGTTCCAAAGCCTTAAGAAGAATACACAGCAGAGGACAAAAAGCGAGCCCAGTTGTAGCACGTGGCAAAGAAGCTAATCTATGACTCTTTACCAAAGTTGATGGCTGATAAAGTGCTTGACTTTGATACTGCCAAAGAAATGTGGGAATATGTCTGCGAATCATCCCGAGAAACAGACCAGATGAAGCGTAACAAACTACAGGTAGCTGTTAACAAATATGAATCATTCTCTATGATTGCAGGTGAATCTATACAAGCCATGGAGGAACGATTGAATACCATTATAGGAGAACTTCGCAATCTGGGCAAAGAATATGGAAATGGGGAGATGAACAACAAAAATTATCTCTAAACTACATCCAAGGGATGATTGGTTCGCAAAGATGACGAGCTTGAGTGAAAAAGACCTCAACAACATGTCTACATCCGAGGTATTTGCTCAACTCAAATCTCACGAGTTTATTATACAGCAATCGAAAAAGAAGGAAGTGGTCGTGGCACAAGCTTCATCAACACTCTCTGCTAACTCTGAGGATCTAGCGTACTTCGCTAAGAAGGACTTCAACAAGTACAAGATGAAGAAGCCCTTCTATAAGCAAGAAAGACCTGCTCCAGCGTCACCAGCAAAGGAGGTTGTTTCAACCTCAGGCTCTCAACCTGTTGATCTGAAGATCAGTGAGCTGGAAGAGCAGATGAAGAAACTTCAGAAGTTAATGATGGAAGCTAAAGCTGAGAAAGAGGCCAAAGAAATCCAGCAATCATCATCATCTACCCGCTCAGCAGAGCGAAAGCCTAGGACGTGTTTTGAATGTGGTTCGCCAGAACACCTAAAGCATGAATGTCCGAAAGTCAGCAAAGAAGATAGAGAGTGTCTGAAGCAAAGATTTGAGAGACGTGCTGTCACGGCAGTCACCAGGGCGCTGCTGACAAGAACAGAGGCTTCTGACATTCCGAAAAATGACGAGGCGTATTATTATTCCTCAGAAGAAGAAGATAACGAGGAAGCTATGTTTGTACTAATGGCAAATATTGTCGAATATCAGTTTGCTGATGTTGATACCGATGTTGAGCAGAGTGGTGAATCAGCTCTAGCCGCTGAAGAAAATGAGGTACTAATTACCAACATTTCTAGCATTACAGTCATGAATAAATCGGAAGAATCCTTTTTAGATTCTAAGGAAGATTACTTGACGAAGCTTTCAATTGAATTCTCTAAGATGTATGAGATCAAAAATGCTATCGTTGGTGAAAATGCCTCACTCCAATTAAATATTCAATCTTTAACCGAGGAAGTCGAAAGACTGAGGTCCGAAAGTGAGAACTTTTAAAATTGAAAGCAGATTTCTTTCAACTTTCAGAAAAGTTTCAAAATTTAGAAAAAGAAAATCTTGCTTTGAAGAATACACCTAGAGAGGGCTGCATTTGTACGTATGCATCCAGCAGGGCAGCTCTAAATGCCATTGTAAGCTGACAAAGACACCATTAAGATAAGTTTGGGCTTGGATGTGAATCCTTGAAAAATATTCTAAACACTCATGCTAGTTCCTCTAAGCAGAAACCAATCTTATTTGTATCTGCTGGAACTATCACTGCTGAAAAAGGAAAAGGAATTGTCATTGTTGAATCCTCCAATGCTAAGCCAATTGCTAAGCAAAAGAATGGACATCCGCAGAATGCAACTGTAGGATCTTAGCAGAGGTCTTCCTCAGAGACTGCTAAGTATTCGTCTGCTAGATCTCAGCAGAGGCATAAATCAGAATCTGCTAAGCATACATCTACTGGACCTCAGCAGAGGAACCTAAAGATGAATGCTATGCATAAATCTGCTAAGCCTCAGCAGAGGAATAACAGAATGAATACCAAGTACGTATTTGCTGGACCTCAGCAAAGAAATCCGAGAGCATATGCTAAACCATATTCAGCAAGACCAAGGATTGCTGAGCGTTTTGTTCCCAACGCAAGGACAACAAATCCTGCCTTTCACCAAAGAAAGCAAGATCATTACAGTGCTGTAATGCCTATATATCAGCAGAACACGCTACATAAGAGGAACACCTATGTAAGGCCTGAGCCCAATTCATTCATATTCCAAAGGGCAAGGAAGGCTAAGCACACCACTACACCTAGATATAACAATGTTAAACATGTTAAACCAAAATTTGAGAGAGTGGTAAAAAGTGAAATCATGAAGAAAGTCTTCAGGATCACTAAGATGTGGGTTCCGAAAGGAACTTTGATCCATGCTAATCCTGCAGGACCCGGCGCTAAACGGGTACATAAATCAACCTGATTGACTTGCAGGGACAGGATCCAAGTGCTACAATACTGAGCTTATCAAACGAGTGGGTCCTGGACAGCGAAATTGTGGCATAAGACACAAGGACTACCGAAAAATAATTGTGGGGAGGAAGTACGGGACCCCTCAGGGTCGGCTACGGGGGATTTACCAACAGCAGCCGCAGCATTTTCAGCATTTTCAGCAACAGCTTTCTCTGCCTTTGACGACTTTTCTGCTCTATCCCCCGCATCCGATTGGCCCAAACGACCACTCGCCATCTCCATAGGCATGTTAGGGAGCTGTAAAAATTCAGAGGCGGCCGGTGCAGATCCCGGAGTGTCGTGGTTAAGCAAATTTCCTTGGCTCGCTGCAGCAGTTTTTCTGGAGTTTTTAACGCTCTTTTGCAGGTTTGCCGAAGGATTTGGAACATCTTCCAATAAGTCATCTTGGTCATTAGGGGCGACGAGGGTGGCAGTCCGAGTTAACGATGAACCATCCTGCACACAAATCACACCAACATGAGCATTGCCCAAGGAGAGGGAAGATTCCGGAGAATTAAAATAAGTATGCTTGTTTAAAGGGACTCCCCGATTCTCCTCGCGAGTGTGAGTAGCTTTGGAAGACTCCGCAGCCGATTTCAAGTTAGGAACAACCTGAGCATTCGCCGTTTCCTTACGGCGCCAAGTTCCGACAGATTTTCTCCTAGCATTAGGGGCCACACTCAAAGAGCGGCTCCTCAAATTCGGAGCTGATTTGGGAAGATTCGGATCAGCCGGAGCCTTACTAGTCGGACGGCTAGCATTCTTGTTATTCAGCCCTCTTTTCCTAGCTGCAGCCCAGGACCGACGTCCTTGTGTCTCCCACCCATCTGCATCATCAGAAACGGGCTCCTTACCCTCCCTACGAGGGATGGTTGTGGAAACGGGCTCCTTACCCACCCATCTGCATCATCAAAAATAACATTGCAAGTTATTTCCACAAGTTATTTCCACATGGTTGTGGCATAAGAGGTTTAATCACTTAAACTTTAAAACTATTAATTATCTTGCCAAGAATAAGCTTGTTGTAGGTCTGCCCACTGAAACTCTTCGCAAAGAAGGAGTGTGCAAAGCTTGTCAACAAGGAAAGTAGACCAGATCTTCATTCAAGACCAATCCTGAGAAGGGCACGTCACAAAGGATCCTAGAACTACTACATATGGATCTTTTCGGTCCTGTCAACCCACCCACTGTAAGTAAACGATTGTATACTCTCGTGGTGGTCGGTGACTTTTCCAGGTACACGTGGGTATGACTACTGAAGACCAAAGATGAGGTAAAGCTCACTTTATCGGAGTTAATCCTCCAGGAGCAAAACAGCAAGGAAGTTACTGTGAAGAGGATTCATTTCGATAATAGAACAGAGTTCTGTAATGGAGTACTTATGGATTTCTGTGCTGAAGCTGGTATTGCACATGAGAAATCTACTGCTAGGACTCCTCAGCAGAATGGGCTAGCTAAAAGAAGGAATCAGACGTTGAAAGAGGTCGTTCGTTCAATGCTAGCAGACTCCAAGCTATCTGCTAAGTACTGGGGTGAAGCAGTTTTGACGGCCTGCTATACACAGAATAGGAGTGCTATCACTAGCAGATTTAACAAGACTCCCTATGAAGTGTACAAAGGTCGTAAGCCTTCTATAACTCATATTCGTGCATTTGGTTCTACATGTTATATTCATAATAACGGAAAGTCAAAACATAATACTTTCTCACCTAAGTCAGATGAGGGTGTACTTCTTGGATATGGTCACCCCACTCACAAAGGATATCGAGTATTAAATAAGACTACCGAAATTGTGGAAATAACTTGCAATGTTATTTTTGATGAGTCTACTTTAGTGCGCAGAGCTATTAAAGAAAAGGTGGATTGCAATCATGAGACTAATGATGTCAATGATCAAACGTTTTTAAATTCTTTCGAAAATATGCATATTGATCCGACTAAGTCTATGAATGACTGCAATCCAAACAAGACGCACTCAGCAGGAGACCAGACTGCTGCCCAGGCCAGTGATGCTAATGATCATGCTGAGGCCACATCCATTCATCTCAATGATGGACCAGATATCTTGGAAATGCTTGATGACGAAGAGGAGGAGATATCAAAGCCAACTCCAAATGGGGAAGAAGGCATAGCTGCGGATGAAGGTCTTGGCAGAGGTGCTGCTGAGATTCCAACTGCTGAAGGACCTGCTGAAGAGGCTCCCGTTCCTGAAGATCCAGTAGCAGAAATTCCAGTTGCTGATGAACACGTTGCTAACAATCCAGATGCTGAGCACCAGGAGGGTGCTGTGGAGAACATTATACCAGACGATGATCGCGCAGGGGAAGGAAATGCTGCCAGACCAGTCAGACCAACATGGTTGCACGCTCATCCTCTTGAAGATATTCTACGAAATGTCAATGATACTATTTTGACGAGACAAGGGAATGCGATGTTAGCTTGCTACATTTCTCATGAAGAGCCCATGAAAGTTGAAGAAGCCTTACTAGTTCCAGATTGGGTGAATGCTATGCAAGTGGAGCTTGCTGAATTCACACGAAACAATGTGTGGGAGCTAGTAGACGGACCAGAACATCAAAGTGTTATAGGCACTAAATGGGTGTTTAAAAACAAAAAGGACAAAACAGGCCTAGTAGTCAGGAACAAGGCACGACTCGTGGCCAAAGGATATAAACAATGTGAAGGCATAGATTATGATGAGACCTTTGCTCCAGTAGCAAGGCTTGAGGTAATCAGACTATTTCTGGCGTATGCTACTTATCACGAATTCGATGTGATGCAAATGGATGTAAAAAGTGCCTTCTTAAATGGTGAGCTCAAGGTGGAAGTCTATGTTGAACAACCACCAGGCTTCGAGCAAGGAAACCAAGTCTATAGGCTCAAGAAAGCTCTGTACGGTTTGAAGCAAGCACCGAGAGCATGGTATGTTACTCTATCTAAGTTCTTACTAGCTAATGGATTTAAGAAAGGGAGGATTGATCAGACTCTATTTTGCATCAAAGACCGAGCAAGTATTCTGCTGGTACAAATATATGTCGATGATATTATTTTCGGATCGAAAAATCAAGAATTATGTGATAAATTTTCCAAACTCATGACCAGCAATTTCCAAATGAGTATGATGGGAAAGATGTCATACTTTCTTGGATTGCAAGTCCAGCAGTCCAGCGAAGGAATCTTTATTCATCAGAAGAAGTATACTCGCGACTTGATTGCGAAGTATTGTCTAGAGAAGACTAAGAGCTTAAGAATTCCAATCAGCACTATGTGCATTCCCGCTCTTGAGAAGGAAGGAGAACAGGTGAATCCCACTCTCTACAGGGGTATAATTGGTTCGTTGTTTTACCTCACGGCAAATATATCATATGTCGTTAGCTTATGTGCGAGATATCAAGCCAATCCCAACAAGACTCATCTTGATACTGCCAAGAGGATCGTGAGATATTTAAAGTGCACAGAAGGTTTAGGAATTTGGTATCCGAGATCCGATAGTCTAGCACTTAGTAGATATTCGGATTCAGACTTCGGAGGATGCAAGATCGATAAAAAGAGCACCAGTGGCACATGCCAATTTCTTGGACACAAGCTGATAAGCTGGTTCAGCAAGAAGCAGCATTCGGTAGCAACGACAACCACCGAAGCAGAGTATGTTGCAGCTGCTAGTTGTTGCTCGCAAATTTTATGGATAAGGCAACAATTGCAGGACTATGGGATTTCTCCAGAATGTGTGCCAATCTATTGTGACAACAACAGTGCAATGTGCATCACGAAGAACCCAGTCCATCATTCAAGGACCAAGCACATTGACATTCGTCACCACTTCATCAGAGATCATCAAGAAAAGAAGGACATCGACGTGCGATATATATGCATTGAAGATCAGATAGCAGATATATTCACTAAACCCCTAGCAGAATCCAGATTCAAGGAGTTATGCATTAAATTGGGTCTCATGGAGTTAGACAATGCTATGGATGAATGAAATGCTACTTTTATTCTTTCTGAATTTATTGGATTTCTTCTAGCATATGTCTATTGAGTGCTAAATTCGTCTACTGAGAAAAGTGCTTCGCGGTTGGGTATATATATGAAATAAAGTTCAGATGCACGACTATTATGAAGAGAAAATTCATTTCATTACTTGAAACTTCATTTACAAAAGGGATGGGGGGATAGCAAAAACAACAACAGCATAATTTTTTTTAGGGGGAACGAGGCCTGTACGGGAAGAAATCAGCTCCCAGAAGGTTGGACCGGCCTTCTGCTATCCCAGGAAAGCTCTGCTCCAGCAGCCAGCTGAGCTGCATCCCATTTAGCAGAGGCACGAAAGGAGAAAGCTGAACGCAGTCTTGAACGCCTGATCACTGCTATTTCTAACAGATTAATTATAATAACAGCGGCAAATAAATTTGTAAACCCTAAGGTTATCGATCCAGGGGAATTGTATGGGGAAATTATCCTATGTACTAGCTATGGTTCTAAAATTCATTGTTTGAGGTATCCAAAATCAGGGTTTTAACTTTGAAAATAAAGATAACAATACTTGAAAATTAAAGGAGTTTTGGAAAGC
>JAPKLW010001741.1:5662-39015 GCA_026898455.1 Plectranthus barbatus | reverse complement strand
AATAAACACAGGAATCATGAACCTAATTAATTAATCCTAACATGCATCCATAATAATATCAACCCCTAGAACCCGTTAGGGTTTCTAGCCACTCATCGCATATAGAAATCCAAAAGAAAACATATTGAATTGCATAAACATAAAGAACTTACAAGAAAATAAAAAGGTTTCGTGTTCCCCAAGTCTCCAAACTCTAAAAACTATAAAATATGATTGCATATGATAATTGATACTCAAAAATCGAATTTAATAGGCTATTTATAGTGGTGGATGTGTATCCTATCAAATCTAGGGCTAAAGATATGAATAAATCCGAATTTTATCAGATTTTTGCTCCAGAAAACATGCTCGCGTCGACCGCTTCTGATCCACGTCGATCGACGTGAGTTTCTAGTCTCCGTCGATCGCTTCTGATTGGCGTCTGTCGATGCAGCTTTTCGCCCTCCTGCGCGGTCTCACGGTTTTGGCCATAACTTTCTCTTCCAAACTCCGATTGACCCGATTCCAGTTGCGTTGGAAATCTTACTCAAAGATCTTTCAAATGCTATGCTCCATTAGCTCAGATTCCAATGGTGGAAGAAGTTGTGACTGTTTCTTTGAACATCTGCTGCTCTTGGAATGGGTTTCCATTGAATTTGGCCTAAAACCTGCAAAAACACCAAAACGCGCATAATACCACCTAGTATAGACTCTTGCACATAATATATATATAAACTTAATAGAACTACATAAAATAATAGAAAATAATATAGATAAGTGAGTACAATAATGAGCTTATCAACGCCGCTGAAGATTAAGCCCGCCCAGTCAGCCTCAACCTCATCATCAATTGCCATCATGGTCTGCCATACATCCCCTGAGAAGGAGAGGTCATCTAGAATTTCTCCTAATAGCATGTTGTGGGCGATGCGGAACATCACCCGATATGGAGTCTGCAGACCGGATGCTGAAGCATAAGCGGAAAACTCGAACCTGGCAGAGCGTTGCCAATTCTGCCACGACATCTATTCTGGGGCCGCCTCTACCGTTCGGTAATCCAACACCGAGATTGGACCCCTAGGAAGGCTGAAACGACGAGCGAAGAAGTCAGGCGACCAACAGACAAGTTTGCCGCGGAAGGACCCGTAAATGACACCTTCCTCAACAATGCAGCCCTTGATGAACTCTTGAAGAAGATCCCCATGATAATGTCGTGAGGTGGCGGTGACAAATTTCGTCAACCCGCAACTATTCATCTTCTTCATGTCCTTTTCAGCCACAACGTAATCTTCATTGTAATATGAATACAAACTAGACTCATGAAGAATCTGGTTGCGACGCACCTCTAGGGCTTGTCCTGGAGAATTCATTTTTTTGGGAAAGGATTTGCAAAGGAAGTTATGGAGGAATATGCAGATCAGAGAACTTGTGATATTAAGATTTATCGCAAGAAGGCTATTTATAAAAAAAATAGTCATTACTTAGTAATTATGACCGGTTGAAATTCTAGTGAAAGGTCATGATGATTCATCTCTCGGATTTTGAAATGACGCAAATAGAGGGATCATCATATCTGCATGGAGGTCAAATCAGTTCAGCCGAGATGCTTAGTGGCCATTTGTTGACGAATATCTGCTATATCTAAGTTCAAAGCGAGGAGATTCAATTTAAGATTGACAAGACCCTATAAGGTGCATTTAATGTACGCAGACGGCTGCGACGAGTGAAAAGGAGCCACGTCAGACACGTTCAAACCTTTCTCAGAGCATGGGAGCATGTACGAAAGGATGTGCTAATCTTAAGTCGTCGATCTATTCCTTTTCAGAAACTCCCTCAACCATTGGATCTTACATCCAAAAGAATAGCAATTTCTGCTAGAGATTGGGACACGGATTACACTACGTAATCAGCAGAGTTGATGTAGGTGCTAAGATGATCAAGTTGCTAGGACTTTAGCAGAGGTACACACTCTGCTAAGTTCTCATTAAAAATCTACTCAACAGTGAGTCAAGATAATCAATTGGGATTGTACTCTGCTAAGTTATCTGAAATCGTTATCGATACTTTGAATCAATATATGGATGAAGTAAAGTTAGCTTGTCAAGGATCGAAGAATATGGCATGATTAGACTATGAGTCATTTGAAATGGAAACACTTGTCATTTCATATACATATATATACAGATACAAAAACAGAAATAGGGAAATGAAATTAAAAGGGCCTTAAAGAAAATAAGCAGTTAATACAGCGGAAGGGGCCGGAAGGGGTAGAAGTCAGTCCCCCTGAGGTTGGAAGGGCCAACAGCAAGGTCCTCGAGCAGCCAGCTAAGCTGCATCCCATAAGGAAGAGGTTGATTCGGATAACATCGCACACACCTCCGCACACCTTGGAAGACGAAGGATGCCCAGTCTACCTCCGCCTTGTCATCAAAGGCCATCATTGCCTTCCATATTTCCCAATTAAAGGTCATGTCATGAGGATCGTTGCCGACAATCATGCCGCTGACGATGTGGAAGATGACCCTATACTTGGTCTGAAGACCATATGCAGAGGGAGTAGGAGAAAATTCAAACAGAGGAGAATCCCTCCATTTCTCCCATGCCGTCCATTCTGGCGCCGTCTCCGTCTTAAGATAATCCATTATAGATAATGGACCACGGGGAAGGTTGAAGTCAGAAACGAATGATTCTGGAGTCCATTTGATCAATTGATTCTGGAAAGAGCCATAAATGGCATCCTCCTCAAAATCGCAAGTTTGGAGGAAATTCTGCAAATGTGTCATCTGGAAGTAGTAAGGAGTGACACTGACGAACTTTCCAAGACCATTATGGTGAATGCTGGACATCACTGTCTCAGCCACCATGTAGTTTGCTTCATGCTCCGAATACAGGCCAGACTCGCACAGGACCTGATTTCTTGGTACGAAGAGCGTGGAAGCAAAATCCATTTTTTAAGGAAAGTTGAGTTTTCTTTCGAGCAAAGAGACGAAGATGAAGTAAAGGATAGCCGGAAGGTGTACCATGAGAATCTCAATACGTGGTACTTATAAGCACATCCGAATCTTGTTCACCAATTAATGGAAGAGACATATATTTTTGGAGGATCACGTAGGATCATCATGTCTCTCGGATTTCGAGCAGTTGCACACATGATGAAATTATCACATAAAGTGCATGTCTTATTGGAGGCAGAATCACTCGAGTATAAACAGAAGACAAGGGGTCGTGAGTATTTTATTTGAAGAGAGTGAGATGATCTACTGAGAGGGATTACTCAGCAGTCCGCTATCATTATTCGAGACTAGGGTCTCTGGCTACTAAGTCTATGTACTTGACTGCTAACCACCACCACTCAGACGCGGGACATTTTTGAATTTCAAGAAAGGAGCATTTAATGCACGCAGACGGCGGGGACAAATCAGGACATGCCACGTCCTCAGTCCTCGCGTTCGTGGGAACGCTTATGTTCTTACGACATACCTTGTTGAATCTAGCCGTTGATTTTAATTAACCCCAACCGTCGGATTTCTACAGGTCAGTCAAATATACTTCAAAGTTTGACTCACCCCACTTTACAGAAAAATCCGAATTCCTAACCCTCTGAAATTTCTCACACATTCTCTCAAACCTCTCTCAAAATCCTCATCTAAAAATTCAGCATCCTCAACCATGGCTGCAAATCCTTTAAACCCTAACTCTCCTTCCACCGAAAATCCAGAATAACATATTCTAGGAATAACATGATTGCTTCCAACCGAGCTACTAGAGAAAAGTTTCATCGAAGTCTATTCTTTTGCACTGCGCATATCCTTTGGCAATGAGTCTTGCTTTGTTATGAACTACGAGTCCATTTTTGTCGCGTTTGTTCTTGAACACGCATTTGGTTCCTATCACTGACTAATGTGTTGGTCCATCGACGAGTTCCCATACGTGATTCTGAGTGAACTGTAACAGTTCTTCCTGCATAGCGTTGATCCAATCAACTGATTTAAGTGGATCTGCTACTCTGGTAGGCTCCTCTTGAGATATAAAGTAGACTAACATGGCGTTATGTCTTGTTTGGATTGGAATGGCTTGAGTGCTAGACGTTCCAATATGACTTTTGGAAACTAGAACGTCAACAAGTTGTAGATTGTTCAAGTTGTCTGCTACGCCTGTCGGGTTAACTTATGCTGAAGGATTATCTTTTGGCGTGTCGTCTGCTGAATTAGAAATTGCTGATGTAGTGCTCCTATCTTCAGCAGTCTGCTCCTGGTTAACAACAGCAGTGTTGACTTCTTTTATTATCTCGCCAATTTGGGGATTCTCAACAATATCTTCATTTTCCTGATTGACTTCTGCTGTTTGAGTTCCCCTTTGAGACATGGGTTCCTTGAGAGAATTTAGGTTAGCCTCAGCATTAAGAGTTGTATCACCTGCCATCTTGATTGTTTGCTGATCAGTCAAGATCTCCAATGGAGATGATGATTCATTCATTAACCTAGTCAGATCGATCGGTTCATCTTCGAAACTATTCGAGCCCGAAAGTCCATTGACATCATTGGTTTCATGAATCACATCTTTCTGACTTCTCATAGTCCTGCGCACTAAAGTAGCTTCATAAAAAATAACATTGCATATTATTTTCACAAGCTTGGTTGTCTTGTTAAGTACTCCATATCCCTTGTGAGATGGATGTCCATATCTGAGGAACACTCCTTCGTCAGCTTTGGAAGAGAAAGTACTTAACTTTGACCTTCTATTATTATGGATATAATATGGTGAACCGAAAGCACGAAGATGAGCTAAGGAAGGCTTACGACCATGATATATTCCGTAGGGAGTTTTGTTCAAGCAAAGATTCAATGCATTTTGATTCTGAGTGTAGCAAGCGTCCATTACAGCTTCTTCCTAATATCTCTGACCTAGATCTGTATCGGCAAGCATTGTTCGCACGACCTCCTTAAGACTCCTGTTCCTCCTTTCTCGCATACCGTTCTGCTGAGGTGTTCTTGTAGTGGACCTTTCATGTCCTATCCCAGCATCAATGCACAAATCCATTACTGCTCCGTTACAGAATTTTGTACTGTTGTCTGATCTTATCCTTTTCACCCTGAGCTCTTTGTCGTTTCTTACCCGAAGTATCAGCTCCGGTAGGATTGTCTTTACTTTGTCCTTGCTCTTGAGTAATCTCACCCACGTGTACTTGGAATAGTCATCAACAACAACTAATGTATAGTGTTTATTACCTACAGTGGGTGGAGTTACTGGGCCGAACAAATCCATGTGCAATAGCTCAAGGATTATGTTTGATGTGGCCTTTTCCGAGTTGGATCTGAAGGACGCCTTGACTTATTTTCCTTGTTGACAGGCTCTGCATATTCCTTCCTTCTTGAAGGCTTCTTTGGATAGTCCTGTAACAATGTTACTTTTGGCAATATAATTGATAGTTTTAAAATTTAGGTGCGTTAGCCTTTTGTGCCTTAGCCAGTTTATCTCTTCTTTGTTGAATGCTATAAAGCATGATGCTTGCTAACCACTTTCCCAATCAACAACATAGAGTCCTCCTTTCCTGATTCCTCTAAGCTTTACTTCTCCAATGGTTTTAACAGCAATCTCACAACCTGTATCAAAGAAAGAAACAATATATCCGTTTTCACTTAGCTAGCAGATACTTAGCAAATTGTGCTTTAGACTATCGACAAGGGCCAAATTGATTATTTGCATTCCATTCTGCTCAATGCACCCTCTTCCGATTACTCTAGATTTTGAATTGTCACCAAACAAGACTGAAGGTCCTCTGATCTTCAGAAGTTCTGTGAGGATCTCTTCATCTCTTGTCATGTGACCTGAGCATCCATTGTCTAGGATCCATTCTTTTAATTTTCTTGAGGTTCTTCTTCCTGGACCTTGTTCCTGCAAAACAAAGAAGGTATATTCTCGGTACCTGATCAATTACGGGTCCTGGAAGATTAGTTCTCTGGATAATTCCTTTGAGAATCCAGACCTTCATGATTTCGACATTTGTTTTGTCATCACGAATGTGTAGTAGTGTGTGGAGCCTTCATAGTCTTCTGAATGTATGGTGTTCTAGAATCTGGCCTCAAGTAGGAGTACCTTCTACTTGGTGTGTATACTGTCTTCCTTGCAATCTCAGCAGATTGCTTAGCCTTGCTAGGATTTGTATGAACCTTCCTAGCATATGGAACAGTCTGCTGGGTTGCATACCTTGACATTGCTGGCCTTTTCTCAGCAGACAAGTAATTTAGTCTTTGTTGAGCAGTCAGCTGAGGGACGTTAGTTTGCCAACATTTCTGCTGAGAAATTGCAGTTAACTTAGAGTTTTCCCTCTTGTCTTTCCTAGCAGGTTGCTGAATCTTCCCAGTTGCTGGGACAAAAACAATTTTCTTTGATTTACTTGATTCAGCATCGCTGGATTCTCCTTTATCAAAACCTATTCCTGCGAAGTTCTTCAAATTTCTTTGGACACTTAGAATCTCATCTAAATCTCTCGTGCTCTTTGAAAATCTACACTCACAAGCATTTTGCACGGAGGTTTTGTTTTTCAGAACTCCATTCTCCTGTTTTAAAACGTTAAGATTTTCATTCAAGGTGGAGAATTATGTTTTTAATTTTAAAAGTTCCTCATCTGCTGACCTAGATTTTTCAATTTCACTGGTCAAAGTAGAAAGCTGAGATTTCAGAGAAGAATTTTCTTTTACTAAGATATCTTTCAATGCATGAACTTTTGAAAATTCTTTTAGCAAGAATTCTATGGTTATTTCATCTGATTCTGAGTAATATAAATCAGCAGTATCATGCATGTTTTCTGAAGAGGAAGCAGCAGACATTATAGAATTTGTAACATGGCTTCCTGTGATAGCTAGAGTTGATTCTCATGTCTGCTCTTCATTTCCATCGTCATCTTCATTGATATCGTCCATGAACACCATGAGAACATCCTCTTCATCCTCTGATGAGTAGCCTTCTTTGTCATGATCCGAGATGTCTGGTAGTTCTGTCCTTGTCAGGAGAGCTTTAGTAACAGCTTTTGATGCTCGCCTTTCGAACAGCTTCCTTAATTGTTCTCTTTCCTCTGGATCTATTCGATGACTCTCAAATTTCAGATGATCTGGGGAGTTGCATTCGTAGCATGTTCTTGGTGTCGTTTTGGCAATTCGATTGTCTGCTGGTTGGCTTTGCTGGAATTCTTCCTTCTTTCCTTTGGCTTTCAGCAACAACTTTTGTAGTCTCTTCATCTGCTCTTCTAGCTCGCTAATTGAGCATTGTGCTTCTTTGTCTTGAGATCTACTGGTGGATGGTATCTCCTTTGTTGGGCTGGATTTAGCTGGTTGATCTGAGTTGAATGGTTTCTTAGTTTTCCACTTATGTCTGTCTCTCTTCATGAAGAATGTTGCATCCTCAATGGGTTCTTCAATAGTTACTACAGCATGAACATCTTTGTTTTTGTTGATCAGCATGATGTCCCATTCATGTGCCTTTAGTTGAGCGAACATTTCTTTGGTACTCATTGCTGACAGATCTTTCTCCTTCAGGCTGGTCACTTTGACGAATCAGTCCTTCTTTTGTAGTCTTTAGAGAATCTTAGAGTTCATGTCGGGAAGCTTGTATGTCCTTCCAAACTTCTTTAACTCAACCACAATAGTGTTGAATCTGGCCACCATGTCCTTGAAGGTTTCACCTGGAATCAATTGAAAAGATTCATAATTGTCTACCTATTGTTGTAGCTTGTTTCTCTTTATCTGATCTGTCTCGGTGCTTAGAGTGCCGAGAAAGTCCCACATTTCTTTGGCATTCTTGTAATCTAAGGCTTCTGCCATTAGGGTAGGTGACAAGGAATTTAAGATTAAATTCATGGCTACATAGTCCAGTTGGCAACGAACTCGATCTTCTCGAGTCCATTCTTTGTACGGCCTTTCCACCATTGCATCTGGTCCTGTTACATCTTCGCCAATCCTGGTCTTCACCTTTTGGATTTTGATTGGTCCATTCCCGATCACTTGCTTCATCTCGGGATGGATATTCATCAACGTGATCAAAGATCTATTTTTCCGGGTAGAGTTGCTTTCAGGAGTAAACTTTCCAAACTTTGCGTTGTTCGCTATTGCTTTTAACCTGAGCTAAACACAACAACACACAGATATGCAAAGAAAATATGGATCTGGTCCTAAGCGACTCAGAAGCAGATAGTCTGTAAAGACCAACCGCTTTGATACCACTTGTTGGTCCCGGATCAGAGTGTTTTTATATGCAGCGGAAGTATTAATAATGTCTTACACTTATCTTACTAAAGTCTCGACTTAGCAAGTTTTTATCAAATGTGTTTTAGCTCCAATATTCGTTAATTAATTGCAGATTATACTACAACACTTGGTCTGTTGAATTTTAAGTATTCGCACACACAAAATAACAAAATAAAGCAGTAAAGGACACAAGAATTTATAGTGGTTCGAACAAATGTTCTACGTCCACTCTTCAGTCCTCCGACTAAAAATTCACTAGTCGATTGAATATAAGGTCAGGCCTAATCTCTAACTTCGAGTAGCTCCTTCGTCTGGTCAGCGCGCACCTTCAAGCACCTCGGTCTTCAATCTTCACCTCGTCGCTCCATAGAGTGAGGACATACCTCCCTTCTCCTTGGGCATTGACTGTTGGGTGTTTTATAATTCTTCTCAGAACCTATCCATGTGTTGGCGATGCCCGTAATAATCACGCTTGCACGGCAAGGTGACTGCTAGATTCTTTCTAAGAATAGAAGGAATCCCAATATTAACCTTAGAAGTTATACTTCAGAGGTCTCGCGCTTCAAGTATAATAGTTTGTGAAAAAGCTTCAATCACGTACTAGCTCGGATGAGTTCGCTTAATGTAGAGAGTGTTTGGATCTTTTTTTGTTTGCTTTGTGAATAGAATTTCGCGAACCTTAGAATCATTTTTGGATTACACCTATTTATAGTGAAAATTAAAATGGTTGTTTGAATCTTATCCGTTAGACTCAAAGGGATTGCTCGCCAATCTCTGTTCTTCCTTTTCTGCAGTGCACAGAGACTCTTCAAGTCTCCTTTTTCTCTGATTGGCGTAGCTCCTATTTGTAGCCGTCTTTGTCAGAACGGATCTTTTAGATTGAACTTGAAACCTTTGTTGTGTCTGTTGATTGTTCATTTCTCTAATTCATCAGGTTTCCTTGTGATTCGGATCCTTCTGATTTGCGACTTGTATTTTCCTTGATTGTTGTTAAGCATTTGTTGGCGGTTGACATATAGCTGACATCTCAGCAGCTTCGCTAAGATCTCGCAACATGCTGGTGTTACTTCGTCAGCATTCTCTTAGGTGCGTTTAGCAATCTTCAACAGCAATCATCAAGTCTGCTGATTCCTTCAGCATTCTTGATTCTTGTTTTCTAGCTCTATTACAACTCGAGTATATATGACCTATACATGACTTTTACATTTTGACTAGATACTAAGTTTCTAGAAACTAGCACCAAAACATAATAAACATACATTGACAACCAATGGGTACTAATATTTCTAACAATATTCCTAACATTTTCCATCTCAAGCCTATTACCTTTTGAAGATTCAATTTCCTCCCCTATAAATAGGACCTCATTAAGCTAAAAAATTATTCTTAATTTTTTACTCCCTCCGTCCCAAAACAATTGTCTTGTTTTCTTTTTCGTCTATCCCAAACAATTGTCCTCTTTCCTAAAATGGAAAGTTAATACACACTCACTAATAAAATACTAATTTTCTCTATCTCTTCTCGCATTGGTATTTGTGTCATTTCTAAACCAGACAATTATTTTGGGACAGAGGTAGTATGTTTTTACTTTTATTTTTCAGCCTTTAATTTTCAGCATTTATACACTTTAATTTTCTAGTTATCTTTAATTTACTTGTTGCTTTGGATTCAAGATATTGAAGATTCCAATTCTAGTTTTCATTATGAATCAAGTAAGCTTCTTTATATTTCTTGCAATCTGTATTTTCAATATGTTAGCTACAAACCCCAACAGGTTCTAGGGTTTTCACCATCCTTTTAAGCATGTTGCAATTCGATTAAATCCAAACCCTAATTAATTGGTTCAAATTCTTTGGTTTTCAATCTAAAATCAATTTTCAATTGAAGGATTGAGAGATGAAGATTGAATTCGGTTTATAGTTATTAATTTGAGACCGAGAGGAGATAATTAATAATAGAAAATTAGAATGTTGATACAATTGGTTTCTGTCTCAAAAGGAAGAATCAGTTGTAGGGATTTTAATCTGTATCTTTATTGAGGTTGATTAACTTGTATTTTTGAGATCGAGAGGAGATAATCACTAGTTAATAATATAGGTTTTAATTGTCCAACCAAGGAATTAATTCCTCAATATCATATTTACCACCTTAATAATTATTTTGGGTTTGGATTGATTTGTTATTACATGTTGATTGAATTTGTTAATTTCCCTGGAATCTGTACTTTTTATTTATTTGATTTTATTTCAAAGTTATTTTCTAAATTGAAAAACAAAACCCTTCTCAAAATTTGGATTTGCTCAAACAGCGAATTGATAAACTGTGTCTAGTACATGAGATATTTTCATTGCAATGTCCCTGTGGATTTGACAACCTTCGGGTTATAAATTTATTTGCATTGCTACATTATAATAAATCTATTTTATTTTAACAACGATCAGTCCTTCGGCGTGCTGTGGTCACTCGCCTAGGAACTCCTTTTACGTTAGCATTCAGGTTAAAGTGAGCACGGTACCCCACAACCTTCTTCCTGGTGGTTCGATGTTTGCTGTTCTTCCCAAAACTCAGGTGGTTGGAAAAAGCCCATGAAAATCAGAATCTCAGAGTAGGAAACTGCCTGCGATGAGTATATTTTAAAAATATATATTCACCAAATGATAGCTTAAGCTGTAAAGCTTCAGCCTCGTGCTATGAGAGAGTAGCACAGAGTAACAACTTGAGTCAGGAACTCAAGTCTTGTGTATGGTAACACGAAAACTCAGAGAATTTTAGGAGAGTGGTAGCTTAGTTATATGCTCTTTGTTGTGTGGAATTCGTAACCGTTTAAGGTTGAAGGGCAGACCTATTTATAGAGGAATCCTTGAGCAGTTTGAATTTCTACCCGTTAGATACATTAATCTAGTCGTTAGACTCATGTAAAATGTCGTCCAATCATAGCCCACACTATAGTTCTGCTCTGCTGTGTCAGTGTACTTTTCACTAACTTTGCGTCAGACTAAGTTTTAGTCTAAGGAACCCAAGTTTGAATATGCTCGTACTAGTTTTTCCTTTGGCATGAATCCGCCAAAGTCTGACCGAGCTTCGATGTCTTCGAATAGCTCGTGCTTTCTAGGTAGAGGCTCTTATACTGATTTTTCATAGTCAGTAAAGTCAGCCCTCATACTGACTTCCCATAGTCAGTAAGGTGAACCCTCATACTGACTTCTCTTAGTCAGTATGAAAAACCATATACTGAGTACCCAAACTCAGTTAAGGTCAAGGTCATACTTGGTGAAAACAAAGTTTCAAGCATGTACACTTCTTCAGTTCTCGAGCATTTCCTGTGATCGGTCTTCATTATAACCTTTGACCCACAAAAACATAAAAAGTAAGGAAAGATTTTTCTAACAAAAATTCTAACACCACCCATATTATATTGCCCATAAAAAATCTCCATTTCATATCTTTTATTCAATTCATAATTAGCTGTGTCAAGTAGTTTCCATAATTATTTTTAGAAGTAGTGGAGAAAAATGTGTTGGGATTTTGTTTTTAGTTATGTAAAATATGAATAATTAATTTAATCAAATATAATACATTATCGAAAAACTCATTTTGAAAATGAAATCAAATCTACTTTTGATCCTTCTTCTTTAAAATATAAACACGTTTTCTTGTTAATTATTGAAATAGTTGTTTTGATAGTATTAGTTTTGAAGTATTTGCACTTATTATCTTTACAATATTTATTGATAAAGTAAATGTAATTATTACATGATGATTTGAATAATTTTCTTATTTATTCTAAAATTATTTTAGGAAGGTTGAAATAAGGTTAAAATTATTATATGGAAGTTCTAGCATTAGAAAAATGGAATTATATATATCTATGTAAATGGAAAATGCTTAACTGTAAAGAATTTCTTTGTAAGCTAACTTGCAACGTAATAAAGTATTTTCTGCAATAATCACGAATAATAAACAATTACTCCTAATTGTTTTTATATAATGAATTCCATAAATTTGATTCGGCCATATTTTCTGAATTTGATTCAAACTTATGATAATATTCATATAATCTTACATTATACGCAAACAGATTACCATATTCATTAATAAAACTCGAAATATAAAAAGATCACACCTTTAAAAAACTGCAAACAATGAAGATAAAATTTGTTGTTGCTGTTGTTTTCATTTTGCTTGTGGGTTCCGCTGTTGCTATTCGAGGTAATCTCTCTTGCTAATATTTTAATTTAGCTAAATTAATAGCCCAATTTATTTAGTAATTCAAAGTAATAACTATTTTACTTCAATTTCTTTAATATTAAACGAAAACAAATTGAAAAACTTATTATTATTCTTTAATGACGAAACAATTGCACGCCGCAATTTCATTATTTTTGTCGTTTCTTCAACTTGGTGATGCAGTTTAGTTTGCAATTGTTAACCATATCCAATTAGGATTTATAATTCTTTTTAATTTTTTGTTAATATTAATTTAATTGATGATCATTCGAGCCTATTATCTTACGATCTGGATTTGCGGCTGTTTCCATATTCACATATCCTCAGTTTTAAATTTCAATGGTTGTTTAATAATTAATTTTTATTTTTATAATAACAAAATAATTGATTTGTTATGAGTAGATAAATCCTCAAAAACTTATGCATAAGAATCCTTTAAAAATTAACTTTGGTTGCAGATTCAACTCTAACTCCTGAACAGGAGTTGGTGCCGGAGGAGTCGGTGCCGACTCCGACTCCGACCCCGTCTCCTAGTCCAAGGCAAAGAATGTGTAAACTACATATCCAAGTAGTTTACTGTGGAGGGGATATATGCAAAAGAGCATGTGCTGCAGCGCTACATAATTCCATTCCTCTAACTCCAATTTGTAGAGCCCATTGGTGCACTTGCGCCCACTGTTGTAAAACTCGGCCTAGGCGGCCGAGTACTCGGCGCCTAGGTGCTGGGCGGCCCTTACCGAGGCGAGTATCCCTTACTCGGTCCTTCTGGGCGGTTTTTTCTTAGTCGGTAAGTACTCGGTGAGTACTCGGTGTGGGCGGGCTCGGCGGAGGGAGGGCTCGGCTTGGGCGGCAAGAGTACTCGGCCTGGGCGGAGGTTGGGCGGTAATTATATAAAAAATCTATTTTTTTTCCCTTTTTTTTTGAAAAATCACATTCGTGCACCTCCTCAAGATCTCAACACTAAATTTCATAAGAACACTCCCCGCCCTCGTCATGGACTCATGGGCCTGCAAACACCATTTTGCCTTGCCTCGCCCCTTTATTTACTTTTTTCTTTCTTTCCTACATTAGGTTATAATAATATAAAAAATGTACGTAAATTGAAGTTTAAATTACTAATTTGTCTGGTGTGTGCTTGAATGAAAAAAAAATGATAACCTCAAATATTGAATGTGTCCTACATTTATTTAGGATGTTTGGTACATATTAACTATATTTTATTTTGATAAAAAGCTTGAATATTCGAAATAAAAGAAAAATAATAAAAACAGCTCAATTATCTAAAACCGCCTAGGCCCCGACTACTCCCCGCCTAGACCGCCTAGGCGCTAGGCCCCCTTCGGCGCCCAGACACCGCCTAGCGAGTTTTACAACATTGCTTGCGCCTATCCATGTCCCATTCTCGACAATTTCAGTCACCGAATGTACACTAGGGTTGGGTGGGCTAAAGTCCCTTAATGCAATTTTGTTTTGTTTTTATATAATACGATGATTTCGTAATTTTATGTAATAGTCTCTCTTAAAAGAGACGAAGTGGATGAAAATAAGGAAAAAAGAGTGCGAGGGAGCTGAAACGAAGTTTTGTCAGAAATTATTTTTCCTTAACATTTAACTTTATATTTTTTTTTTGGAATTTTATTAATTTAGGGCCCGAAAAATAGTTTAATTATCAATTTGGAACCTGAAAGATTAATTCTCAATTTAGGATATGAAAGATCACAAAAATTCTCAATCCAAAATTAAAAATTGTTTAATTAAATTGAAAATTGAAAATTCTTCAATTTATGTATGCGTTCTATAGTGTATATCATATATGTAATGCGCCGCATGATTAAATTAATAAAGTTTCTTTAGATCGAATTACTTTCGTTATAAACGTTCATTTATTATTTTATAAAATATATTGAAATTTCAACGAATAATGGGGAACAATTGATTTTTGGGTAAATAGGGGAAAATGCCCTAAACTATTGACTTTTTCGGAAAAATACCCCAATCTATTTACATAAGTTAAAAATACCCTAATCTTTACTTTTATTTATGAATTATACCCTGATCTATTAATATTTTGGAAAAATACTCCAATATATTATTATTTGTTAAAAATACCCTAATCTTTAATTTCGTTTACGAATTATACCAAAATGAGAAATATTATTGTCTCTCACAAAGATAGCACTCAAAACAACTATCTTCGTCCATGTTAAATTTAATGTATTAAACAATCAATATTTGCTATATATTCTAAAAAATATTTAAACTTCATGTTCTACTATTTCCTTCGATTGGTATAACATCCAATCCAAAACATAGGCGTATGATACAAGATCACACGAAAAAAATAAGGAATTCAAGTAATCGAAAGAAAAAAAAAGCATAACATGAAGTTTTAAAAACTTTTCTAAAGATAAACGCGTTTAAATATATATACCGAATATTGATTGTATAGTACATTAAATTTAATACGAACGGTGATAGTAATTTAGACTGTCATTTTTGTGTGAGCCAATAATATTTCTCGCTTTGGTATAATTCATAAACGAAATTAAAGATTAGGGTATTTTTAACTAATAATAATACATTAGGGTATTTTGCCAAAATATTAATAGATCATGGTATAATTCATAAATAAAAGTAAAGATTAGGGTATTTTTAACTTATGAAAAAAGATTAGGGTATTTTTCCAAAAGCGTCAATAGTTTGTGATATTTTCCCCTATTTACCCTTGATTTTTTATATATAATAGCAACCATAAACGGATCTCTACTGTTCTTTTAAAAAATTCTCTTTCCTCTCAATTTTTTCTCTTTAATCTGAACGACATGGCATCAGTACTGATGCAAGTGAAATTCCCAATTCCATCTGTGGCCAACGTCAGCACCTGATCCGGATTGTGCTCTTGCTAAAACTCTAAAAAATTCGTTGTGATTTTCTCGACAGCCACCACGAAAAGCCAAGCAGTTGCCTCCTATTGTCGCTGCTGCTCCGTTTCGGCAACATTGACATTGAGCTATTGTCCTGCCAATAAACGCTAGCTATGGAGTTGAGCAGCGACTGTTTCATGTAACCGGTGGCGGAATCCAGACCTTTCAAGTATGCGATCTTATTGTTCAGGGAGGCGCTCAATTTAAAAATGCTCATACGTCGGCTAGTTTTCTTGAATTGGCAGTGGCAGTGGCTAATCGTGAATGGATTTCTTCAGAAAGTTAATGTGATTTAGTGCAGTTCTATGCAATTTTGAATGTTGCACCTCTGTTTCTAACTTTCTCGATCGGCATAAAGTCTAAATATATCATTTACTAAATACAACATTCTAATTGAAGGAATACATCATTTTTTAAGTAAAGAAAAACTAAAAATACATCAATTACTTAAACAAAATACATCATTTATAGTAAAGGAATACATCATTTACAGTAAAGGAATACACCATTTGAGAACAAAAAAAACTTAATTGTTGAATACATCATTTACAATAAATGAATACATCATTTGGGTAGGAGTTTAGTTGCTTATTTCTTGCTATTCATGGAAGAGAATGAAATCAGCAGATAAGTGGATTTGGATGACAGGATTTGAGGTTCTGTGCGTCGTGGTTGATCGGGATGATACACATATCATTATTCGACACCCATTGTCGTGGGATTCAACACGCCCTCAATGTCGTGGACAGTGAGATGGTCGTCCACGTAGAGATCGGGTTGACGAATCTTGACGGAGGCCATAGGGTTCTTGAACGGCGACGAGGAAATCCAGACTTCGCCGACGGAAGGGCATACGAGTATGGGAGATCTCCATTGCTGCAGTGCATTTCAAAGTTGGGGAGAAAAGTTGCGTCGGGGAAAGGAGTAGGAGAAAGATTTATATTTTGGGTAATATCCATTAAAAGATCCATTAAAAAAATATGGGTAGCATTAAATCCGTTTCACAATTAAATATGATGAGACCGTCTCATAGCAGACTTTGCCAAAACATTCAATAAAATCGAGGATATCTGGTAAAATAAACTCCAAAAAGTTGCATATACTTCTTAATTAGGATTATTGCAACCAAGCGTAGCTCCTTTTTTTCGACAAAGTCGTCCGACTCAAGCAGAGGTCAAACAACTGTAACAAATCAGAAGAAAAATGAAGATTTCAGGGCATGAAACTTTTTCTCTTTTGATATTTTTATAGATCTTGTTCTTGTTTTGTTTATTTATCCATTTTTTTTTATTGGAACAGATTTTTTTTTTAGCCTCAAAGGGTTGGGGTTAGCCGAATTTGAGCCGGTGCAGTGAAGATGACGAGAAAAAGTTAATTTTCATACTTTTTTTTTTTGAAAAGTAGTGGGTTTTTTATATTTGGGTAAATTTTCAAATATCTATAATGATTTTAGTATAATGCAATTATTACTTTTGAACAATGCAAATTTTGGTGTGAAAAAATGCATGTGTATATTTATCTATTTCCTTATTTTTTTTAAATTTTTTGGTGTAGGGATTTCTTCCACCAGTGCAGTGAACATCGACGATGATTGGAAGATTTTTTTTCATACCCTTGTTTTGATCCATTTTTTTAAATTTTATTTTAACCGATTTTGGTTAAATTTGCAAATATGAGATTCAACTTTTCATTTATTTAAATAGATGCTATTTCTTTGATATATTACAGTTACATTTTTTCTCTTTTTGCTGCCATCTTATTTGATTGTTTTATTTTGATGCAAGTATATATTGAGATTGTACTATAATGCAAATATTTTGCTTAAACAATTAAATATATGTAGTTGTCACGCTACTATAATGCAAATAAAGATGCATATATTTGTGAAATGATGCAACTTTCAAACGGGTAATTATGCATATATTTGTGTGATGTAAGGCATATATTTGTTGCATGTACTTTTTTACAATATTTTGCTGCTATATTTTTTTATTGTTTTATTTTTTCTTTTAGCTATCATATTATTTGATTGTTTTTGTTTTGATGCAAGTATATTTTGAGATTTTACTACAATGCAAATATTTTGCTTGTGCAATGGAATATATGCAGTTGTCGTGCTACTATAATGCAAATAAAGATGTAACTTTTGAATGGTTAATTATGCATATATTTGTGTAATGTAATGTATATATTTTGATATAATTCATATATTTGTTTCATGTATTTTTTTTAATTTTTTGTTGCCATATAGCTGTTTAATGCATATATTTATTATGTTGCATTTATATTTTTTAATATATACATAGTTCTAAATGTAGATGCTTTCGATTATTTTATAAGATTATATATTTTTTTTAAAAATTCAATAGTTTTGTTTATACGAATGATGTAAATAATTATTATGATGATTAATGTATTTTTTTTTAAGTTCAATGCCAAATAAACTAAAAGTTTTCAAATATAATAAGCCATATACTACCATCTTTATATTTCAACCACATCTCAAAGTAACTCTCATTCTAATCTTAGAATTTGATAGATCTAAACCTAACATATCACTATCAAGAGCAACAAACTCGTACCTTTCACAATTGCAAACAACATACCTCCATGTGATATAAGACCAAATCTGGACCATTAATTTTAAAAATTAATAACTCAGATCAAATATTTTAATTTAAAATTTCGCTGCATTAATTGGGCAAAAAGAGTTGCATTATATGATCTTTTTGGTCATTTTGACATAACAATTATATATGCACGATTTTCATTTCCAAAATTCACGTGATTTGATTCCTAAATTATTGCATTTCAAAATTAATTTCTCTTTCATTCCTAATTTATGGGATTAGATCCCTAAATTATCGCATCTCAAAATTAATTTATCTTTTCTTCATTTATTTCAAATTTTAATTAAAATTGTGTATAATTTATTTTAAGAATTTATTCTAATTTCATACGTCACTATCCCCAATTTTCAGAAAATTTGAATTTATATTCGATGGCAAGTTGCATTATTTATAAAAAATAGTTGCATCATATTAAGTAATTCGTTGTAGTATCTTAAAATATGATAAGTGAATATATATATATATATATATATATATATATATATATATATATAGGGATGCGATCCAGTGAGAACTACTCTTACCATAAGAAATAAAAATCAATCATCGCCATTGATTTTGATGAATGAATGCTCAGGATTTTATTAAAATTTTCGGGCATTTTATCTCAAAAAACCTGCATTATAGGGTATTTTTGTCATTTTGTACTTATTTAAGATTCTGTTTGCATATTATATCTCGACATGCATTATATATCTAACAAACATGCATTATATGCATAAGAAACAAGCATTATACACCTAAGAAATATGCATTATATACCTAACAAACATCTTCCTGCATTATAATATGATATTACTCTTATTTTAGAACAATATTACTATCATTATACGACATTACTTCCCCTATTATATATAATATTACTTTTATTTTAGAGAAAAATTATTTTACCTTCATTATAATGCATATATTATTACTATATAATAACAAGTGCAAATATAATGATGAATGATGATTTCGCTGAAATAAACATGTTGCATTTTATCTATCATATTCTGCATTATATACAATAACTTCATGCATTATATTGTGCAACTGCATTCATTATATAAGAATTCGTGTACTGTTACAAGAATTATGCATATTATACATGATATTACTTTTATTTTAGAGAAAATTATATTATTTTCATTATAATGCATATGTTATTACTATATAATACATAACAAGTGCAAATATAATGATGAATGATGATTTCACTGAAAAAATATGTTGCATTTTATCTATCATATTTTGCATTATATACTATAATTTCAAGCATTATATTGTGATATTGTATTCATTATATAACTTCATGCATTATATTGACCTCGACATGCATTATATACCTAGCAAACATTCATTATATACCTAACAAATAGGCATTATATAATATAGTAATATACATTTATATAATATAACAAAAAAATACATAATTAAAAATAAGTAATATATGATCAACTTTTATAACAACTATGATATTATCTACAGTATACAAAGATAATGATTTTTTTTTATCTTGCAGGAAAAAAGTTATTGCATTTTATCTATCATATTCTGCATTATATAGTATAACTTCATGCATTATATTGTGCAACTTCATTCATTATATAAGAATTCATGTACTGTTACGAGAATTATGCATATAATCACTAATTTTCATTTTTTGCGATGATTTTTAAATCGAAACATATGCAATAGGGATTTCGTTTGAAAGATAATTAAATTACCTTTAATTTGATATATGATACATTAAAAAATAATCTAAATCGAAGGAGATATGATCATTTAAAGATTTAGGATGATTTTAGAGGAGAGAGAAGAAATATTACAAAATTACCCTTTAATGCATGTTTCACTACACGATAATGCAGACGGGATTTATTTAGCCTTGAGCGTTGGATCACCAATTGGATGGCCGAGATTAATTCTTATTTTCACATGGTAAGGGAAGTTCTCATATGATCACTCCCCTATATATATATATATATATATATATATATATATAATACTATAATGCTACATGTATTTGCATTAATCATAAAAATAGTTGCATTAATACAATTATGAATACTTGTATGATGCATATTTGCAGGCATATTTAATGCAAATTAATAGTATGAATTCTTGTATAACTGACATGTGTAAAATAGAAAACTAAAATCATGAAAATGAAACGTAATGCAAGTATATATATACGACTTTGATACATATTTACAGGTGTATTTTATGCAATTTAATAATATAAGTTCACGTAGAACTAACGCATGCAAAACATAAAATTCAACGCATGAAAAATGAAATATAATGTAAGTATGAATGTTAGTATGATGCCCATTTATATACGTATTTTATGCAACTTAATAGTATGACTTCCCGTAGAACTATTGCATGCAAGACAGAAAAATAAAATCTTGAAAATGAAAATAATGCAAGAATGAATACTACTATGATGCAGATTTATAGGCTTATAAAATGCAATTTAACAGACTATGATGCAGATTTACAGGCGTATAAAATGCAATTTAACAGAATTAGTTCACGTAGAACTGACACGCAAAACAGAAAACTGAATGCACAAAAATGAAATATAATGTAAGTATGAATAAGTGTATGATGCATATTTACAAGCATATTTAATGCAAACTATATATGAAAAAAAACCACTTCAATAAAACTCGTGAACGGAAACTCTCCCCATGGATGCAAGCCGATGCACGGTGATGTCAAGCTCTCGAAAGCATCCAGCAAAACATGTATTGTTAGAAAATTTGAAAGAAATATCCTTCTTTTGTTTTTATGTTTTGGTGTGTCAAAGTATGTAAAAGCCATCTTAGATAGTTTTAGCATAGTCAAAAAATGTAAAGGCCTTTATAGGTTCTTTCATCGAGTTGTAAGCTGAAGCTAATCTGAAGACACTAGACTGGTTGATTATTCTAGTACGTGCAAAAGACTCAACAGATTAAGGTTCAAGCCGAACTCTACAAGTCTGGATGATTATGAGTCTAGTTGAAGATTGGATTTTGCCAAGTACGGATCCATCAAGTGTGGTCTCATTGATTACGCCATACTTACCAGCTTAGGGACCAAGTATACTTTAAAGGATGATGTCATCAACATGGACTAGCAAGTATGAAGACACCAGCATGTACTTCCTAGTCCAGGTCCCAGCGCATAAAGACAATAAAGATCGGTTGAGGAATGTACTGAAGAGCACAGACTTTAAGGATTGGAGATGCCTTAAAGTCTGTAAAAATAAAACTCTAGGTTTCGTCATCTAGGACAACCAATTCGAGATACCTCAAAGTGACGAATAGTGCCTTTTTGACACAAATATAAACTGTCGCTGTCAAAGTCAGAAAAAGGCGGAACAGGTGCAGAACATCTGAAAAAGCACCACCTACCCGCCTAGCGCAACAGCCAACAAAGTCATCCGATTGGACATCTTCCAATTTGTCTCTAACGGGTATTTATTTCAAACCTTCAACCTCACGGCTATAAATACCAAAGACTTCTACCAAAAGAAGGTTACGAAATCAATTTTTACAGAAGCCGAGTACGTGAAAGCTAACATTTATCAAGCTTACAACATTATTCGAGACTTTCTTAAGTTTTTCCCTGTGTCACCTTAGTGAACACGATACTCAGAACGTTAGTATTCTTAAGTTATTTCTTGGTAGTCTTTCTCTCCAAGAAAGACTACAATAGTCAAGTACGTCTTGTACTCTAACTCTTACGAGCAACCTTCCATCAAAGAGATAGTTCAAGAGGGACCTATAAACACCATATTTTGACTACGACGAGGCTGAGTGATGCGCCCACACTCTAAGCAGCTGCGAAGCGAAGAATCAAGCAAGGACCAGACGAATGCGCTTGTGGATCGGTGGATGAGGCATTCACCGGCAAACTATAGATCGTAGGAGCACCTGTAAAGTTCTTAGCTTAGTGGATTACCAGACCGAGTGTCTGAAGAGTGGACGTAGGACATATTAGTCTGAACCACGTTCATCATAGGAAATACCTGTTTTATCTTACTTTAAGTGTTATACTATTTCGCAATTACTATTAGTGTCGTTTATCTTTACTTTTCTCGTATTATTTCTTGTTATATTCCTCTCGGTTCATGAGGCCCCGTATCTGTACGAAATGAAAGCTCAACACCGAGCATCAAAAGTTGTAGCACAAGCTAAGTTGACAAGAACATAAATGTTGTGCATTCCTGATCATGATGATGAATACTCATCTGAGGAAGAAGCTGACGAGTAAGCTCTACTAGCATTCCTAGTCACAATCAGAGAAGAAGTTGATGAAGGTCCTGAAGCAAAAGTTGAGACAACGCTCATAGCTTCAAGTGAGCAGGTAATTACTTCACCTGTTACTGTTTGCTCAACATTCCTTTTTGATGAATCTAAGTTATACTGTTCTTACTCGAAGGAAATCACATTAGACATTTTATTACATGAGTTTCAAAAATTCTATGAAATCAAAAATTTCTTATCTGGCGAAAACACCTCACTGAGATCACAAGTTTCAGTTTTGACCGAGGAGATTGCGAAATTGAGTTCTATCAGTGAGGAGCTAGCAAAATTGAAGGAAGAACACTAAACATTACTTAAAGATTTTCAAGATTTAAAATCTGAATGTAAATCCTTAAACTTAACCATCCTTGAGCAAGATGAGAAACTTTGTTTTTTTAAGAAAGGCTCAATAGGGCTTGATGAAGTCATGCAAAGCATGATAGAGCCTTCAGATAAGTAAGGGTTAGGATATGAAAGTGATTTGAGCAGTGAAAACCGTGCACAACTGGTACTAAGAGACTCATAATTTTTATAAAATAAAACCTTAGTAAATAGTTGGAGTCAAGTAGTCAAGGGGTAGCATTCAAATTGCCAGCTCATACTGACAATGCTAAAGCTTGGTTAGCTAACAACCCCAAGCTGATGGATCGAAATGAGACAAATGAGTCCAAGTTAAAGGGTAAGCTAGTTAAACAACAAGACTCTAAGCTGGCAAAATCTCATACTGACAGGAAGACAGTACGGCCGCAAAAGTTGACAAAGCAGTATGTTCCCACTGCGAGGAAGTTAGCTTACTTGACCAGTTCAGCCAAGCAGCCAGTACATGATGTAAGAAAGCTGAACACTCAACCTGGTCAGCATATCAACTGGGGAACCAAATCTAAATTCTAGCGTGTGAGGAGGAGTATACCAAGTAAAGGGAACATCTACTTGAGGCCTGATCCAAATCACAATTTTTATTTAAAGGCTATGAAGGCTAACTGAGGTGGTCCATACTTGTCCAAGAAGCATCCACCAAGGTACTCACATCAGGAACCCAAAATCTGAGGTTCTCAACAGAAGTACACTTCTAAGAGAACTCCACACACTACCACACCTTCCCAATTGAAAATCATGCATTATTTCAGAAAGAATGGAAAGGTTCCTGCCAGTGATAATAGTCACACCTGCAGTTAAGATCACAAATGTGTGGATCCCTAAGGGGTTAATCACACGAGCTAATCCGATAGGACCCGCAGATACTCGGGGACCTAAAAATTTTAACTTTGTGATTGCAGGAATAGGTACCGCAAAAGAAAAGTGAGTGGATCCTTGCAGCGGATGCTCAGCACACATGACGGGAATCAAAGAATTCTTCATAGAGCTCAACATGATACGAGGGCCACCAGTGCTGTTTGTTGACAATTTCAAAAGAAGAGTCATTGGAAAATGATGCATCGAGCAGAATGGGCTGAGATTGGTTAACGTATCACTCGTCACCAACATCAAGCACAATTTACTCAGCATCAGTCAACTCAACGAGAATGGATATGTTGTTTACTTTGAAGAATCTAAATGTCAAATCAAGGATAAAGCTACTAAAGACATCAAGCTGAGGGGAGTTCACAAAGGTGGATTCTATGTAGTAGGCTGGCTGAGCGGGCAGACTGACTCATGATTTGTTGCCACCAGTATGATAGAGACAAATTGGGTATGGTACAAGTGACTAAGCTATCTGAATTTCAAGACAATCAACTATTTGGCACGATCTGGTAAAAGGCTTTCCAAATAGAGTGTTCAAGAAAGAAGGAGTATGCAAGGCTTGTGAGCAAGGGAAGCGAACCAAAGCCTCCTTTAAGAACAAAGTAGTCAGCCCAAGCACTACCTAAGTGCTGGAGTTACTCCATATGGACTTGTTTGGTCCCGTAACTCTCCCAACTGTTGGAGGAAAGAGATTCCCACTAGCAGCCGTTGATGACTACTCACGCTATACTTGGATCAAACTTCTCAGAGCCTAGGACAAAGTGAAGATTGTACTGCTAGAGTTGATCATGCGAGTTCAGAATCAACAAGAAATTATAGTGAAGAGAATCAGATCTGATACTGGAAAAAAGTTTTGCAATGGGCTTTTGATGGAGTTTTGCACGGACGCCGGCATCGGACATATGCGTTCAACTCCAAGAACTACACAGTAGAATGGCTTAGGAGAACAAAGCATTTGGACACTGAAGAAAGTAGCCTGAATCATACTAGCTGAGACCAGCTTGGGTGAGAAGTTTCAGGGCGAGGTATTGATACCAGCGTGCTATACGCAAAATCGAAGCAACATCAATGACAGACTTCCAAAGACCCCATACGAGATATATCATTGTCGTAAGCCTTCCCTAGCTCATCTTTGTGCTTTTGGTTCATCATGTTATGTTCACAATAATGGCAAGTCGAAACTGAATGCCTTTTCTCCCAAAGCTGATGAAGGTGTGTTCCTTGGATATGGGCACCCATCTCATAAGGGATACCGGGTATTCAATAAGACTACCAAACTTTTGGAGATAACATGTAATGTTATTTTTTATGAAGCTACTTTAGTGCGCACGATAATGAGAGAGTTGGGAGAAGATATTCATGAGATCAATGATGCCAATGATAAGTCGGGCAGGAATTCTTCCAAAGTCAAATCGATTATTTTGACTAGATCTATGAAGGACGGATCTTCTCAACTAGCTTCCTCAATTGGCCATCAAACAATCGAGAGGGTCGATGATGCTAACGATCATGCTGAGACCTCAAATTCTATAACCCTAAGAGATAGCATAAATCAAGGGGGAATTCATACTGGTGTTTTCCAAGCTGACAATGTTGATGAAGATCATGAAGACCCAGGAATTCAGACTGGTAATATTGAAGGAAAATTGATGATCAAGAGGCTATGATTGAGGATGCTCAAGCTCAGACAAATGTCGAAGACACTGCTGAAACGGAAAGCAGAGTATAGACTGAAGACGGAGTCCATACTGAAGATCATGCTCAGTCTCATCTTCTAGTCCATCCCGACCAAGGTGCAGACAATCAAGTATTTAGAAACGAGATTATCCCTGAAGACTACTTTCTCATAGACGTGCCGGTCACAGGTGTTCACTCTGAGGATCCCTTCAGTCAATCCATCGAGGTCGAAGAACTTCAAAGACATAAATGGCTTCGCAACCATCCAAAAGAAGTTATACTGGATGATATCACCAATCCAGTTTGAACCAGACAATGCAGTGCGCTACTAACGTGCTACATATTTCAAAGCGAGCCCTGAAGAGTAGTAGGCACACTTCAATCAGCTGACTGAATTAAACGTCATGCAAGAGGAGCTTACATAATTCACTCGCAATCATGTTTAGGACTTGGTGGATCGTCCATCACATTAGTCTGTGATTGGAACCAAGTTGGTATTCAAGAACAAGCGAGATGAAGCTGGTAACATAGTGAGAAACAAAGCCAGACTAGTTGCCACATGATATGCGCAGTGCGAAGGAATTGATTTTGATGAGACCTTTGCTCCCATAGCCAGTCTGGAGGCTATAAGGTTATTTCTAGCATATGCTGCATATCATGGATTCATTGTCCATAAGATGGACTTGAAGAGTGTCGTTCTCAACGACGAACTAGAGGAAGTATATGTGGAGAAATCTCCTAGTTTTGAAGAAGGCAATCAAGTATACAAGCGTGGAAAGCACTATATGGATTAAAGCAAGCACCGCGAGCTTGGTATGAGACCCTATCCCAATTCCTATTAAAGAATGGATTCAGAAGAAATGAAGATTGAAAGGAGTTTGTTTCTAAACAAAGATGAAGATGACATCTTACTGGTCCAGATTTATGTCGATGATATTATTTTTGGGTTAAGAAATATGAGCCTTTGTGAGAAATTTGCCCAGTTTATGCAGAGCCATTTTCAAATGAGTATGATGGGCAATATGACGTACTTCTTAGGACATCAAGTTCACTAGTCCAGCAAAGGGATATTTATCAATCAGAAGAAGCACACCAGAGATCTGATCAACAAGTTTCTTCCAGAAAAGACTAAGCCTCTGAGGATTCCTATGAGCATGAGCGTGTAGATCACATTGGATGAAGATGGAAAGTCAGTCGATCCATCAGCATACAGAGGAATCATAGGCTCACTCCTGTACTTGTCAACAAGCCAACCTGATATTTTTTATGCCGTCATAGTATGTGCGAGATTCGAAGCCAATCTGAAGAAATCGCACATGGGTGCTGCCAATAGGATAGTAAGGTATCTGAAGTGCACTGAGTCACTTGGAATTTGGTTTCCAAGATGCAACGAGCTTATTCTCAATGGGTACTCAGACTCAGACTTTGGAGGTTTTTGTATTGATCGCAAGAGCACGAGTGGAACTTGTCAATTTCTTGGACATAAGCTGATAAGCTGGTTCAGCAAAAAACAACACTGGTTGAAGACGATGTGAAGAGGTCTAAGATTGAGTCCAAGCTCTCAATCTTTCAAGGCTATTGAAGATGAAGAGATGCAGATTAAAAATGAGTTCAAACACTCACTTTATTTGAAGATTGAAGACTGAGCTATCGGAAATCCATGTTGACTAACTTTTGGTCTAAGCTCATGCACCTTTACTGACTCCAAAGCATTCCATCCTTGTCAACCAGGCTGATGACCGTATTTTGGGCGAGACATTTGAACTTCAGTATTGCGTATGCTACATGTCGCATTAAATGTAACTTAATGCGAAGGATCGTGAACAAACATCTGAATCTTCCATCAAAATTTGTGGTCCAATAGCACCTGCCAAGTCAGCATATTCGACACTCGAGGTGGAAAGCCACATCAAAACCTACAACCCTAGTCATAGGTATAGGGCAACCAACTGTTGCTGATTTCCCAGAAGTCAATCCGACTTTTCGATACACGATCTCAACCATCAATTTTCTAAATCCACTGATTCACTTTTGAGTATAAATAGGGGTTGATTGTCACCTTAAGTGATATATTCTTTGCCAACCACTACCTTCCATTAATCTTATACTTCTAGATCTATTTTCTACCCTTCTCAAATATCTCTAGAATCACAACCTTTTTGGGTGTGGCCAAAGAGGGGGAAGAAGTATGGAAGGAGCAGAAGAGATCAAAAGAATAGTGCGTGAGCAGATCAAAGCAGTCGTAGAATAAGAAGATTTCATCTACCGTTGTCGTCTCCTTCTACAAATCAACGACTCATTGCTCAAAATGACATGTTAGCAATGGGGCATAGTCACTTAGAGAGTTTCTTCGCCTGCCTGCTATTCACAAGTGCTGATAAAAGGATAGGCAGATGGATGAGAAAAGAAGCCCGGAGGGGGAAGATGGAAAGGGAAGATATACTCCTTTTCTTCCCACAAGATGCACAGTTGCACCACCTCCGAGACTGAGAACTATTGAAAGATGAAAGTTAAAGTAGGTGAAAAGCTAGCCAACATATCTAGTTGCCTTCCTTAGATGAGGTACTAAGATCAACTCCAACAACAATCAATTGAAGATGAAGACAATGAGTAGAGCCTAGCATAGTCTTGTAATAGATTTGTATAGGTTTCTTGAGTTAGTTTATCCATTTACTTGAAATGAAGATACTTAAAGGATAAACTGACTTCTTGATGACAATCTCTATTTGTCCAATAATGGTCTGTGTTCTTCAGAGCAAAACTTACACATTCTAGTGAAATCAACAAGCTTCTTTTGCTCTCTTATTTACTTAAGATTTCTATACTCTAAACTTACATGAAATATTAATTGATCAATATCTCTCCAAGCTCATAAGGAGAAGATCTTAAATAGAGTAAATTGAGTTTGAGGGGGAATCTTTCTGACTTATAGTCGGATAGTTTTTACATGTAAAATCACTAAAGTTTTTCGCTCTTCAACAGCTTAGGTTAGAGATGGCTTGACCACACCAAAAAGGGGGAAATTCTTAGGAAATTTGATAGAAATATCCTTCCTTTGTTTTTATGTTTCGCTGGATCAAAGTATGTAAAAGCCATCATAAATAATTTCAGCATAATCAAAAATTTTACAGTTCTGTATAGGTTCTTTCATCGAGTTGTAAGTTGAGGCTAATCTGAAGACTAGAATGGCTGATCAGTCTAGTACGTACAAAAGACTAAATAGAATAAGGTTCAGGCCAAACTATACAAGTCTGGATTATTATGAGTCTAGTTGAAGTTTGGATTTTGCCAAGTACGGATCAAGCAAATATGGTCTAATCGATTACGCCATACTTACTAGCATAGGGGCCAAGCATACTTCAAAGGATGATGTCATCAACATGGACTCGCGAGAATGACGACACCAGCATGGACTTCTTAGTCCAGGTCCCAACGCATAAATACAATGAAGATCAGTTGAGGAATGTACTAAAGAGTACAAACTTTAAAGATTGGAGAGGCCTTACAGTCTGCAAGCACAAAACTTCAAGTTTCGTTACATAGGATAACAGGTCTGAAATTCCTCAAACTGACAAATACTACCATTCTGACATAAAGACGAACCATCACTTTTACTGTCAGAAAAAGGTGGAGCAGGTGAAGAACATCTGGAAAAGCACACCACCCGCCTAGAGCAACAGCCAAAAGAGACATCAAATTGGACATCTTCCAATTTGTCTCTAACGGGCATTTATCTCAAACCTTTAACCTCGCAGCTATAAATACTGAAGACTTCAACAAGAAGAAGGTTACCGAATCAATATTTAAAGAAGCCGATTATGCAAAATCTAACATCTATCAAGCTTACTAAGTCATTCAAGGCTTTCTTAAGCTTTTTTGTGTGTCATCTCAGTGAACACGAGACTCAGAACCTTATTGTTCTTTAGTTATTCCTTGGTAGTGTTTCTCTCCAAGAAAGACTACAACAGTCAAGTACGTTTTGTACTCTAACTCTTACGGGCAACCTGTCGTAAAGGAGATAGCTCATGGGAGGGGGAACTATAAACACCCCATTCCGGCTAGGAAGAGGCTAAGTGGTGCGCCCACACTCTAAATAGCTGCAAAGCGAAAAACCAAACAAGTACACGGCGAGTGCGCTTGTGGATCGGTGGATGAGGCATTCACCGACAAGCTATAGATTGTAAGAGCACCTATAAAGTTCTAAGCTTATTGGATTACCAGACCGAGTGTTTGAAAAGTTGACGTAGGATTTTTTAGTCCGAACCACTATAAATCTATTTGTCATTTACAGCTTTCCTCATTTTGTCAGCTTACTTATATTTTAAAACTCAACACTCAAGTGTTGTAGTATATACCAAATACTAACGCTAAACATATTTGACACTAAGTACGTGAACGAGATTTGACTTACTAAGCTGACACATCACCACCAGCTTGGATAAATGCAAGCTTACTGAACAAACAAACTTAATTACCTTAAATGCTATATTCATTGCCAACCCTTACCTTCTATTAAGCTTATACTTCAAGATCTATTTTCTACCCTTCTCAAATCTCTCGATGAAGAAGAAGACGAAGCTAGTTGATGTCTCCAGAATCACAACCATTTTGGGTGTGGCCAAAGAGGTAGAAGAAATATGGAAGGTGTAAAAGATATAAGAAATCGTGAGCAGAGCAGTTCGAAGAAGCAGTAGAAGGAGCAAAAGAAATTAGAAGGTTTTTTTGGGCATCTTCTTCTACTAGTTGTCTCGTTCTTTCAAGATCACGAGATGGACTGCTCTAGGCTCACATCTTAGAAAGCTCTTCGCTACATGATGTGCAGAATCTGTGAAACCAGTTCATGCAATTGAATGAGAAGAGAAGCCCAGAGGGGTAAGGTGAAAATGGAGAAAGATGTCTCCTTGCTCGTCTCAGCTATAATATCTACGAAGGACATCCCCATTTTTCTTGCCACTGCTGCTGGAGTTATCTTTGCTAACGACCGCGGCACCTCCGTAAGCAGAACTGTTGAAAGCTAACATGAGAGAAGCTGAAAGCTGGTCATAATATCAAACACGCTTCTCTCAATGTAGTACTATGCTTAGATGACAGTACAAGCAGTCAATTGAAGATGAAGACTAAGAGTAGCCTAGCATAGTCTTGTCCTCCCTCTGTCCCATATTATTAGTCCCCAATTGAAATGGCATGATAACCAATATTTGTGATGAGTGTGAAAAAGTTTACCATTTTAGGAAATGGGACAGACCAAAAAGGTAAGTGGGACTAATAAATTGGGACGGAGGGAGTAATACATTTGTATAGGTTTCTTAATTTAGTTTATTCCTGAACTTGTAATGAAAATAGTTAAAGGATAATCTGACATGTTGATGATAATCTCTTTTTGTCCAACAATAGTCTTCGTTCGTCATAGCTGAACTTACACATTCTAGTGTAATCAACAAGCTTCTACTGCTCTCTTATTTACTTAAGATTTCTATGCTCTAAACTTACCTGAAAAATTAATAGAGCAATATCTCTCCAAACTTATAAGGAGAAAATATTAAATAGAGTAAGCTCAGTTTGATGGGAGTCTTTCTGAGTTTATAATCTGATAGTATTTACATGTAAAAACACAAAAGTTTTTCGCTCCTCATCAGCTTAGGTTAGAGATGGCTTTAACCACACCAAAAAGGAAAAATTCTTAGAATATTGATAGAAGGGTAATTCTATTCATAACCCCTAATTTTCTTACTATAGCCCCTAAATAAAATAATTAAGATTCAAATATTTAAATGGACATATTTGCCCCTATAGCCCCATTTATCATTTTTAATACAAGCAAAAAATTATGAAGCCCCCTATATTTTCCGCCTAGATATCATTTCGGTTATTTTCTTTTCTAGAATTTAATTTTCCTATTTTTCATTAGTAATGGTGTTGAGTTAATTTTAAAAAAATGTTAATTCATTATACATTTGTCGATCAATTTTCTCTATTTTCTATTGTTAAATAAATTATATCTTTAAAAAAGTTATGTTTTCAAATATAAATTGTAAAATAAAGTAATTTTATTTGCTCTATTTTTTCAAGTTAGCTTGTGCCTTCATCTTCTTTGGATTCATATTACTCCTAAATTTTAGATAAATTACTAATTTTATATAATGATTTTGTTATTGTCTTACATTTGCATTGATTCTTTCACAATTGTATTTAAAATATAATTTAGTCACATCATGTATACATGTTATTGAGATTTGTTATGAAGTATTTAATGAATTTGTAGAAAATAATTTTGAAACTCCATCTAATTTTATTCACAAAATAAAATCTCTAATTTGCGAGAAGTGAAAACTGGTAAATAAAAGAAAAAAAATACGATAGCAAATAAAAGTGAACTGAATTTACAGTTATTTACTAATAAATAGATTTAAAAAAAATAAATTAAATGTAAATTGGAGATTTGAGTATTTATAAAGTGTACGGTTATTCTCTAGTGATGAACAAGACGTGTGGGGCTACAATAGTTTGCAAGTAATAGTAAGGGACAAAAATTTTAATTAAAATAGAGATTTATATTTTAATAAATATGGAGGCTATGAAGAGAAAAAAATAGGGCTATGAATAGAATTACCCTTGATAGAAATATCATTCCTTTGTTTTTATGTTTTGCTGGGTCAAAGCATGTAAAAGTCGTCTTAGGTAATTTCAACATAGTCGAAAAATATAAAGTCTTGTATAGGTTATTTCATCGAGTTGTAAGTTGAAGCTAATGTGAAGACTTTACTGGTTGATCAGTTTAGTGCGTGCAAAAGACTCAACAGACTAAGGTTCACGCCAAACTCTACATGTCTGGAGGAATATTAGTCTAGCTAAAGTTAGGATTTTTCCAAGTACGGATCCAACAAGCATGATCTCATCGATTACGCCATACTTACCAGCATAGGGACCAAGCATACTTAAAAGAATGTTGTCATCAGCATGGACTTGCAAGTATGACGACATCAACATGGACTTCCTAGTACAGGTCCCAGTGCATAAAGACAATGAACATCGGTTGAGGAATGTACTGAAGAGTACAAACTTTAAGGATTGGAGATGCCTTAGAGTCCACATGCACGAAACTTCAAGTTTTGTTATATAGGATAACAAGTCTGAAATTCCTCAAACTAACAAATACTACCATTCTGACACAAAGACGAACCGTGGCTATCACTATCAGAAAAAAAAACGGAGCAGGCACAGAACATCTGGAAAATCATCACATAACTGCCTAGTGCAACAGCCAACAGAGACATCCGATTGGACATCTTCCAATTTATCTCTAACGGGCATTTATTTCAAACCTTTAACCTCACGGCTATAAATACCAGAGACTTCAACCAGAAGAAGGTTACTGAATTAATTTTTAAAGAAGTCGAGTACGCGAAAGCTAACAACTATCAAGCTTACTAAATCACTCGAGGCTTTCTTATACTTTTTCGTGTGTCACCTTAGTGAACACGAGACTTAGAACCTTAGTATTTTTGAGTTATTTCTTGGTAATCTTTCTCTCTAAGAAAGATTACAACAGTCAAGTACGTCTTGTACTCTGACTCTTACGGGCAACCTGCCGTCAAGGAGATAGTTCAAGGGGGAACTATAAAAATCTCATTCCAGCTACGAGGAGGCTGAGTGGTGCGCCCAAACTCTAAGCAGCTGCGAATCAAAGAATCAAGAAAGGACCTGACGAGTGCGCTTGTGGATCGGTGGACAAGGCATTCACAGACAAACTGTAGATCGTAGGAGCACCTGTAAAGTTCTAAGCTTAGTGGATTACCAGACCGAGTGTCTAAAGAGTGGACGTAGGACAGTTTAGTCCAAACCACTTTGAATCTATTTGTCATTTACTGTTTTCTTCATTTTGGCAGCTTACTTATATTTTAAAATTCAACACTTAAGTGTTGTAGTATATGCTGAAATCTGTCTAAGGTTTCCTCCCTCAGTAGCTTATTTGTATAGATTGTAGTTTTGGTGGATCAAATCCTAAGTCCTACCAGCGTCAGTTGTCTCTAGATAGCTCTAGATCTGGTCTTAAATGTAAAGTCCTGTTTAGGTCTTTGAGTTGTAAGTCGCAGCTGATCAAGACTCGTGCTGACACTGTTCACCAGCATGAGAAGCGCTTATGACTGGCTACTA